>VUQR01016233.1:2575-17177 GCA_015108515.1 Hemichromis elongatus
CACACACACCTTCTTCGCTGCAAAGAGAGACACAAATAGCCTTAATGTTTGGGTTCAGGACTTGGATCTATTCTGAGTTGCATCACATGCTGCTGCACACAGTGACTCTGAATCAGGAGATAAGTGAGGATGGTTACCTTAGATCATAATTTGAGGTCAGGAAGACAAATGTGAGGCCGGATAATTACACGATGCTGAGGATGTGACGCTGATGCACTTCTGCTGTAGAGACGCTCAAGGTAAACATGGCACTGACTTTGCTGATGTAAGATCACAGTCTGAGCTCAGCAGATAACGTGTTTAAGGATTATTTAAATGTATATTTACTGGAACTTCCCTCATGACATCTATCTAAGAGTCTGGGGCATAAATTTGCAGCTGCCCTCCCCCCATTAACTACCGCAAACCATCCCGTTCAATGCAAACATTAAACTGCTGGGTCGCATGTTTACTGTGCATCGCTCACTGATTGTATGAATGTGAACAATCTGAGGCATGTAAAGACAGCATGAACCACTAACGTTATTAAATACGTGCCCATGTGGACTACATAAGCACAACATAGCAAGTAAATAAATACATAAATAAGGGTTTGATAAATAGATTTAGTCACAGTCGCGACACAGATTCAACATTATGAAATAAAACTGGACCACCCCCATTACCCTCATAACATACTTTAAGTAGAAATAAATAAGCATTTGCTTGCACTTTGGAGACCTTTGAGGGGCCAGAGCCAGGCGCAGTTGAGCGGATTGTCTCCTCGCTTTTGCAGCTGCTGTCTGCCCTTTGTTTTGTGTGCAAATTGATTATTTGTCCACATGCTAAGTTTGAAGCGTTACTTGTGTCACTGTGCTCATCAGGCTGGCAATAAAACAACTCCTGCATCTGAGAGTCCTGACTTGGAGTTAGAGCCACAGTAGAAGCTGTAGGGATGCAAAGAGGATGCTAGCGAGTGTTTGTGGTGAAATATGTAGTGTTTTACATATTCATGGGTGCCTACTGTAACAGTATGTGTGTGTGTGTGTGTGTGTGTGTGTGTGTGTGTGTGTAAGTGTCTATTGGAGGGGATCTGTACACTTGCTGATACACTCACGGGTCACTCCGGGGACCTCGGGGGGGCCCTGACATTGTCGTCCCGCTTTGGCCCTCCGTGGTCAGTGACTTACATGATGTGATCCGGTCGCCCTGGTATGCCGAGGTGCGCATGCCCACTAAGAGGACGCAGCGGCTCCATGTGTGTTGAGGCGCATTATTTGGCAACAGACGCGGCAGCGGGGAGGGCCGAAAAAAGAGGATATCCCCAGGATTTCAAAAAAGCAACGATTTATCGAGGTTAACTGCAGATTAAACATTCCTTGGTCGACCATCGGCGAAGAACGGGCGACAAAGCTACCGAGTAAGTTGACTTATGTGAAGCCGAAGTTTTTTAGTGAGGGGATCGAGAGGAGCCTTTTATTCGGACTCGTCGAGAGGAGCCAGGTTTTCCTCCACCTATCTGTGACGATAAAGAAGCTGATGGGCTGTTGAAAAGTAACACTTCTCCGCAGAGCCAAAGGTTGAGCACTGGGGAGGAGAAGAGGGGGGGCTCGCACAGCCAAAATTTCTTTTATTTAATGTTTCCTCGGGAGCACCGGCTAGTAAATGTGATGGCTGGACTTGATTTGGTGCGGTAGAAGTCGTTTAACGAGGTAAGGATTACAACGTTACATCGCCAGCGGCTCGACGGTCGTCGGCGGCGGCGGCGGCTCAGTCCGTGGGCCGGTCGATGAAATTTATGAGTTCCGATTCGAAGGTTTTTCCTCGGGAGGGGACATACAGGTAAACCGTCCCGGTGAGCCTCCTAAAGCCGCACTTTTAGGACAGTATCGCGAAAGTTTGGGGATCCTTTTTGAGCTCGACGGCTGTCCCGCATCGGGGGTGCGAACCAGGTCAACGATTCGGGCTCGGTTCTGGTTGTGTGTGGGGGTCATGTTGACGAGCGGCTTGCCCCGGCTCGGAGGACTTTCAGTAGTTTGGCTTAAAGTGTCCGGCAGCCGCTGGTGGTCACACACACCGAGTGCTTTTATCCGAGCTAAAAGTGGCTTCGTGTTTTTGTTTGTGCGATGTAGCTAATGTTAGCTCGCTAACTAATAACACGCACACCTCCTCCGAGGCGGTGTCAATAATAAAAAAGCCGGCTAGTTGCACATGTAAGTGTGGGCTGGGTTTAGTTTTTAAAGGGCTGAGTTTGGTTTTTTGGACGGTGTACGGGCGGCTGGAAACGTTAATGGTGGACGCCGCTGCCCGCTTTAAGCCCCGTGGCACCAGTATTGGTTCTGCTATCTGGTAGCTAATCTTCCTACTTCTCTCTGTGACAACCGTAGTCTTCCTCCTCTTAAAGCTGAACACACACACACACACACACACACATTCACTCTGACACACACCGCACACACTCCCCTCTCTGTCTCTTCCTCTCAGCCAGACAGGAGCACGCACGCACACACACAAGCGCGTGCACACATTCCCACAGCACGAGTTTTTGCAGCGCTTCGGGACAAAGCTGTGGGCTCAGGATTGCTGCCGTCACACCAGTTCGGCGCTAAATATGTGCCGTCCGTTCATGCGGACGCGCTGAGGTGGATTTAAAACGTGGGGATATCTAATGGCTGAACGTGACGGAAGCCGGCGTTGCTCATGGTGTGTGCAGCGAGCCACACGCGGACTGCCGCCGTGTTGTGACGGCACTGGTTACTCTTGCTGAGTCGTGATCGTGTAAGCCTTTAATTGGTTAATTAATTAGTTTTGCAGTTGATTAATTTTCAGCGTCTTATTGCATACCGTCACCTGGAGAGGACATAGCTGCTTAATGTCTGCTGACTTGTATCAACTTGCTTTGCCAGTAACATTAATGACTGAAAGTGTGAGCCACAATCACAGTTACTGCAGCGAAATTCTTCTTAAGCTAAACAATCGTCTTCTATTCATTAAAAAAATAATTATAATAACCTTAAGACTTATTGTGAAAATGATCCAAAAACTACAAATATGTGGTTGACTGCTACTATTGTAAGACTAAGATGGATGTAAATAATAATAACAATAATCTAGGTTTTCTTCTGATTCCTATCAGTTTTTGTTAGTTAGTACTTCTCATTGCAACACAATGCAGCCACTTAAAAGTCCCATGTGTGCCATGTAAGCTGGGGATGGCATTGTGGCAAAAGTGAGCTGCTGCTTTTAGGAGACTTTTATTGCCTCTTTGTGGTGATCTGGAATGAACCCTCGCTTGTTTGTGTGAACAAAGGCCCCGTAAAGCGTTATTTACATGTCAACAGTGTGCAGGTTGCCTTTAGTGAAGGGGCGGTCAGAGGAGAGGGGAGTGCTTTGGCTGCTGAGCTACCTGTCCTTCCTGATGGTGTAGAAATTGTGCATCTGCAGTGTGATACAGTAGTAGTACTATCCATCCCAGAGTGATTGTGGGGTTTTTTTGTATTCAAATGACAAGACTGAGTCAGAAACAGTGTATGAATTTTCAGCCATTCCAGAAAGCACTGTTCCAGCGATGTCTCTCACACACAGACACACAAGGCTGGTTCAGGGCAGTTGTGCAATCAGCTACTGTTCTGTAAAGGGTCATCTGCTGGCCACATTTCGAGCTGCTCCACATAACTACTGGGGGTCACAGGGCGACCTGTTTGGTCAAGCATCAGGGACGTCATCAAATAGTGAGCAAGTTGCTCCCTAATTGCCTTTTCAGCCTGTTTCATGTAGATGGTGACGCTGGCTGCCGCGTGAAGCTCTGAGCTCTCAAGATCTGAAGTTATTTACCTGAGCAAGTCGGTGACCCACAAAAGTGAGCTTTGGTCATAACTAGCTCCAAAGCAACATTTTATTTAAGCATACACACTCCATTGAAATTCTTCTATCGTGAGCGCGGCCACGAAGGTTTTGCTTTTTAGTTCGTGCACGGAAGCTATCATTGCTATCATTTGTTATTCTGACAGATGCGACCAGGTAATGGATACGAATGCTTTGCTGGTTCAGCAGTTTTCCGAGGTAGTGCGGCCGCATAGTTGCACGTTTTCCTGAAGCCCCCGTGTGATGTAGAAATATGTGTTCACAGGGTAAAAGGTCTCTTGGTGGGTAAATAAAGTGCTGAACACATACTGCATGTAAAGAGGGACATCAGTGATAATTGAGAACAAGGCTGCTGGTGTGAGTGAAGGATGAGTGACTGATAGCTGACAGGATCAATGTGATAAATAACTGCCTCATAGTAGGAGAGAGAGACAGAGAAGACAGCACCCTGATAGTGGTGGGAACCTGATACTAGATTAAATTGTGCGTATTTTACACTGGTGAAAGCCACACGTACCAGATAGTTAAATACCTGTACTTTGCAACTTGATAATGTGACAGTGATCACCGTGATTTAATTACACTGCAGTTGTTAATTAGATGATTGGGTTTGGTTGGAGAAATGTTACAAAAAGGAATCAAATGTTTATCAGGTATGTGAGACAGCTGACCAAAGTTGGATTGGCAACTTGGCAACTTTCTGGACACTGAGTCAACTCACATACATACTGTTCATTTTACTCTTGGTCAGGTGCAGATGTATGGGCCATGTCAATTCTCATTAATGGTCACTTCTTAAACAACATAGTAACGTGGGCAGGACTTGTTAGAGGACCATTCTTGTAGTCATTCTTATTGCGTGCACATGGAAATCTCCAAAACACAAATAAATGCTGGAAAGGTGCATACTGTGCTTTCCAGCAACTTTATTGGAAAAAAAAAAAAATCAAAATTGCCATTGTTTTGGAAAATGTGTCTCTGAAAGCAGCGGTGATGCCGTGTTTTCCTACATTGTTGTGTCCCTGAAAAACCGGAATACCAACTGAAGTCTAGTTTTACAATTACAGACTTACGGCTTCAGGATAAAACTGCAAGACATTATATTTTACAACACCTGCAGATTCTTAGATTCTTAACTTTGTTCTTTAATGTCATTAAATGACAGCTATTTGTGATTCCTTGTTTTTAAAGCACATATACAGAGTTTTAATAGTGCAACGACAGTGTGTATTCAGATGTTTTTGTCTAATATTTAATGGGTTTCAGTTGGGTGGCTCATGTGCCTCTTTTAGATTAGCACCTACTCCGCTCGACTACACTCGGTTTCGGTCGTTTTCCATTACAATTGAATGCCACCTCACTGTGGGGTGAGATGGCATTCGGGGGTTGTTGTATGCAACACACACACACACACAAAACAACACAACAATGTAGGATATCGTCTACACATTGTCGTTGGAGCACAGTGTCGGTTAGTATGGAGACTTTTTTCCTAATAGCCACGGTTCAAAAATTGCGAGTTTGATTTTTGTGAAGGAGTCTCTCTCATGACTCATCCAATGACATCGCTTTCTGGCCAGTCAATGGCATGCAGTCTGTTGACATTTCATTTTTGGCTCAACTCGGCTCGCCTGGAACCCCGGCTAAGTAGATACTAACAAGGTACCAGGTACTACCATCTGCGTGTCAGGTAGAGTTGAGTTGAGTCGGTACTAGTAGAAAAAAATGGTGTTATCATTCAGACAGAAAAATGTAGCTTCTTCTCACCAGACACCAAGGAGACAGTGCAGCTTCTGGTCAAAGTGAAGTGAATGTTTCTACTTTGGGAAGAAATGCAGATGGTAAACTTTTGGTCTGGTGAAACTGTGCTAAAGAAGTGACAACCAACCAGTCAGCCCATCCGCCGTGAGAATTATGAGCACTATCCCTCGCTGTGCTGTCAAGTCTTTGCAGTGTCGTTTAATGCTGTTTGAGGATTTCCATCTGATTTGAATATTTAACAGGATAATGTTGTATACAATGTGATTCAGATCGTACCATGACACTAATCACTTCGCCTGCTGCTATAACAAGTGTAATATTGAAGTGGACAGTGTAGCTTTTCCTCTTAGTGTGTGTGTGTGTGTGTGTGTGTGTGTGTGTGTGTGAGAGAGAGAAAAGTGAGCAGTTACGTTTGCCTGCATAGCCTCAATTTGTGAGACATGTAAAGTTTGGTTTTGCTTTCGGTTGCTTTCAGAAGTTTTTTCACTGGTTTCATGTGATGTCGAGTTCTTGGGTGGGGGGTGGTGTGCTCCACCATGTGTGTGCATGCAAAGGGGATTGAAGGAATTGTGTGTGTGTGTGTAAACTTCCATGGAGATGAAATGTGAAACCTGTCAGCCATTAAAGATCCCCGCATTACAAAGATAGGGTCAGTACCCGTGTAAGGTTGGGCTGGGTGTGGGGATGGGTGGCGTTCCCCATCTCTAATTCCTTCCAGCAGCATCATTTCACAGCTATATGGGCCAGAAATTAATAATGTCATCACAACACCCCACCCCCGCCACACCACACACGCGCACACACACACACACACACACAAGCCAACCGGTTTAAACCGGTTCTCAGGAAAAGTGCTTTGTGTGTCCCACTGAATCCTGGGAAGGGTCATGTCATGTGTGTCTCAGTGATGTCAGAGTATTATAAAAACTTAGTCAGCTCTCTGCTATCAGATGATTGCTCTGCATGCTGCATTGTCACCCTGCGTGCATTTTGTATGTGTGCATGGATACATTAAGCGTGCTTATTGCTGGCCGCCAAAGTCGTTCTGAGAACAGGAAGGGGAGGAGGAGGGGGTGGAAGCGCATACGGTGTGTGTCACCGAGAAGTAGTCCAGGTTATAAGGTTTAATTGTAGCACCCCCTCCTCCTTCCCACACCCTTCCAAAAAAACAAAACAAAAAAAGGAACGTAGCTTCCTGTGGCGCGTCGCTGGGCAGACTGAGGGCCTCCACAGTCCTGGGAGGACCGCCTCTCGATTCTGTAACATAAAGACATAAATATGCATAAGTACATAAATGCGCTGCGCTGCTGCTTCTTCATGCTCTTCCAGCAGAGAGCGAGATCCTTTGTGCGTCTCTGAATGTGCTGTCTGTTTGAGATCCTGTGAACTTTCAGCACAGGTTGTCTCCTCTCTGTGTGTAGCATGCCCTATGGAGGCCCTGTTTACACATTCAGTAATAACCAATTCTATGAGTGTGTACACAGTGAACAATAGTGAGCCTTACCTGGCTTTTTGCTATTGCTCTGGATATAAAAATTTCTGAGTAAATCCTTCGTGATCATATCACCAGTGTCCTTCTTGTACCAAACTAAAGTATGTAAGTCGATGGAATTATCAGCGCTACTAGTAATGGAAATTATGAGTCATGTTCTGTCCTTATAAACTCATACTATACCTATATTTAGGCATATTGGTGTTCACTAGATAATACAGCATCATGTGTACTTGATGGGACAGAAAACACCTCAGTGCCTTGTTGCCCAAATCCACAGAGTCATCAGTGGGATGATCGAAGTCTATTATGCATAAATGGGTCAATATCCACTGATATGAAAAGTGCATCAGAGATGTACAGACAAACGGTTTGATAGGCCAATATCAAAACAATAAACATGTACTGACTGGAGAGTCTTCCCGTGTGTCCGCTCTCGTTTCTGACCTGACTCCGAGTGATTCAGAGCAGCTACTGTAGGGATAATGTGTGACACTATGTGCCATGTACTGGTGCACTTCTGTGAGGGCACAAGTGCACTCTGTAATGCTCGTCCGCCTGACAGAGCGAGCCGCTGTTTGTCCTCATCTCGGCTACCGCTGCCATGTCAACATCTGGTGGGGATTGAATCTGTTGTTCAGGGGATATTGGACGGTAATGGATCTGGTGCTCCACTCAGAGAGAGTTGTATACACATCGTGAGCTCCTCGCAGCCAATGAAAAATCCCTCCACGTGAATACGTAAATTTCTAAAATATGTGGATTCATGAGTTGTTATGAATATTTGAACAAAATTCATGCTCCAGTGAATTTTCGCTCTACCCGAAGTCCCTTTAACTCTGATTTGATTACGATGTTGTCGTAGATGTTTTATCTCTTTGCAGCATTTTTTTCCTTCTCGTTGCAGTCTTTCAAAAAGACCTTTCTGCTTCATGTAAGTGCATATTTTGATTTGTTTTGCCCTGAACACTTGAGTACTTACTGAGAATGCCCCTATTTTTCCTAGTGTCCACCTTTCTCCTGGCTTTTAGTTTAGACTGAGATTTGGAGAATGGGATGTTTTGGAATTATACTTGAGTCAACATCTTGGCCATGTGACCGTGATAATCCAACATGTTTTGTCTGGGTGCCATTTTCAGAGCACGTCCCCTACAGCTGGTTCAAGGTCAGTTTTGTCTGTGTCATTATTGAACAACACGTGGACAATCACAAATGCAGTTGGAGTAAAATGGATGCCTTCATTTATTATTGGGGAATAGACCTACACATTTCTCCTACCATGGTAGCCTTGCGAGAATGACATGCGACTTGGATTAGAGCATAAATAAAAAGGGCTCTGTTATTTTTCTCCATAACCTTTATGTCGTACTCTGTGCCTTGGTGCAGCCATTTAATTCATCCACTGTCTAAAATAAGCTGTTTTATTAACTTTCCCTATAACATAGCTTTGTTCTGATTGGCTGCCCCTCACTAACAGAAAGTCGGAGTTTGTGAGGCTGCTGCGCTTGCAGTCAGAGCCGTGTGCCTGAGATTACCACATTAAGGATATGCGATCAGAAGAAATGAAAGCTTCAGCAGCACCTGTAGTGTTCATACAAACTGTGAGATTTTGGGCTGTACTGATGTGACAGTGTCACACAGTTGCTGTAGATTTATTAGCTGCACATCCATGATGTCGCCACCCCGTTCAGTGAACTCATTGTCATGTTGAACCAGTGAGAAACCAGTTTGAGCTTTTATTTGAGCTTTGTATCAGGGTACACTGAGTGTGGGCATCAGCAACAGTACAAGCGCTTAAGCTTATACTATAGGATCTAAAGCGTGCCAAGAGAATATCCTCCACACCATCACACCATAACCACTGTGAATCATTAATATAAGGCACGATGGTTCAGTGCTTTCGTGTTATTTAGTCTGAAGTCTGACCCCACCATCTGATTGTTGCAACAGAAATTAAGCCTCATAGAACCAGTTGTGCACTTCTGGTGATCCTGTGTGAACCGAAGCCTCAGTTTACCGTTCTCAGATCCAGCTGGTGTTGTCTTCTGCTGCTGTATCAAATATGCTTGAAGGTTTGATATGTTGTGCATTCAGAGATCCTCTGCATCCCTTGGTTGTAACAAGTGGTTATTTAAGTTAGTGTTGCTTTCCTGTCAGCTCAAAGCAGTCTGGCCGTTCTCCTCTGACCTCTGGCATTAACAACGCATTTTTACTCCGAGAACTGCTGCCCACGGGATATTTTCTCTTTTTCGGACCATTCTCTGTAAACACTAAAGATGGTTGTGTAGGAAAATCCCAGCAGTTTCTGAAATACTCAGACCAATTCCTCTGAGAGCAACAGCACCGCTACGTTCAAAGTTACTTAAATCACCTTTCTTTCTTTCTCAGTTTGAACTTCAGCAGATTGTCGTGACCATGTGTACATGCCTAAATACACTGAGTTGCTGCCGTGTTGTTGAATGATTAGATAACTGTGCGAATGAGAAGTTAAAAAGGTGTACCTAATAAAGTGGCTGGCACGTGTAAAACCACATACAGATCTACCAATGAGGCAGCAATACGGCAGTGCCTAATATCATACGATCATAGGCGAGGCAAAAAGGGAGTGTCCAGTGGAAAACAAGGTGGTATCTGACGCAGCCATGAGCTGGAAAAGTGCAGCTGAGGGGTGGTGTTCAAATTCTGTCTCACCCAACGTCAAACGTGAAGTAGTTTATTCGCATTTTTTAAGTTTTTATTTTTATAAATATTTATTTATGTTGACCCTGATGTAGGCCATAAGTATGTGACTAGAAATTGAAATGATGATTTTAATTATTTTTTTTGGTTTTATTTGACTGAGTATAATCTTAAATGTGTTTGCCAACTTCATACAATAAAAATGGATATTTCATTTTACTCCCTATTTTCAGTATTTACTTTCTTTTGTTGTTGTTCTTTGTGTCATTTTGGAGTCCTGTTTGAATATTGAACACATCACCTAACACTGTTTGTCATCTTCTTTCTATTCACAGGGGATGTCTGAGGAGGCTGTCCGCCAGACACGCAGCCAGAAGAGGGCGCTGGAGAGGGAGGCTGCCCCGCAATCTGTAGAAACCTCCGATGCCGACAATGAAAGCAAAAAACCTAAACTGGACCCGTCTGAATCGCCAACACAGACACAAACTAAACCTAAGCCTGACCTTATTCTGGCACAGGATGGTCAGAGCCGGACTAGGCCCGGGTTAGAGCATGAGAAGGAGCTGGAGCAAGATCAGAGCCCTTTGCCATTATCTTTAGTGTTACCCTTGACCTCCCAGCCGGTGAAGGATGATCGGAATCATTCCCAGAGACAGCAGGTGGTCGAACCCGGCTCAGACAATCGGACTGACTGCAATGACAGAGCAAAGGCAATGGACACAAGGAGCCGCGTCCGGCAGGCGGAACCAAAGGCGTCCGGCGGCATGCTGGCCGCAGGGGAAGTAAAGGCCACTATTAAGGTTGAAGTTCAGACAGGAGAGCAGCCCGTGGACATGAGCACCTCCAAAGGGTGAGAAACGGTTCACAGTAAACTGTTCACTTCTGACGAGCACAAAAATATTAACGTGAAGGCGCCTTGTGGCCTTTCTGAAGGACTGCAGGCTCCTTGTCTAGACTTTTTGTTCTAAAAACCCACTTATGGGGTTTTAGAAAAGGACAAATGGCACCTTGTTTGAATACGAACAGGCTAAAAAAATTGTAAAGTTACTTTTGTAATCCTGCTGCATTAGAGGGAAGGGGAGCCGGGCGTGTGTGTGTGTGTTTGTGTGTGCATGTGGCTCAGAGGTGATGCTGAACTTTTGCTCTACCTCCATTTTCCCCCCTCTCCACCACCTGAACCCTAAAAACTCCCCGAACACAAAATGAAGCCGTGTGTGTCACAAACTGGTTCCAGCCGGTTGTTGCCATGGTTTCCACAGTGGAAGGAACAGTGAGGGGGGGGAGGAAAGTGAACGTGTCACGTGATGATGACTTTGAGGTCACGTGACTTCTTTGGAAGAGAAGTGATTAATCCACAGGAAGTGATGATGGCGCTAAGCCCTCAGGAGAGACTAATACACACATGAATAAACACACACAGACACATGCATAAAAAGGACGGCGAGGAGAAGAGACGGGCCGCGTGTCGTCATTTGTTGACTTTAACAAATTCTTATGCTTCACAGAAATGCATAATGTGTGCAATCATAAGGTCTGTCTTATTTTAACAGGAGCATTCCTCCTGCCCTTCAGCTTTTGAGTGCCACTAGTCAAAGTATTTAGGTCATCTAGTCGCACATATAGCCTGCAGCTCAACTAGTCACTTTGCAGTAGGAGCTTTAAGTGTTTGGAGGGGAGGCCATGAGTAAAATGTGCGTAATGATGTGGTTTTGTAGATAAAAGTGACGACTGATCCCAAAATTCTCCAAGATTTCCTTATCGTGCCTCGTTTGACGAATTTACACAAATGCAGGTCAACCCCAAATGCTTCAGACGCCTGCCCACAGTATCCTGTTTCAACAGGAAATGCGTGCTCTCAAGCAGCCGTTTCATTGTGACTTAAAGACCTTCACCGGAGCTTTAAGTCAGTCACACCTTGCCCCTCCTTGGCATTTAAGCCTGTTCCCCTTGTTGCTGGAAAAGCTTCGACATGAATAGAATCTGTCTGGACTTGTTAGATTACAGTGAAGAGGATAAAACTGCGGTCATAAATTATATTTGCGGTTGAGGAGCAGACCTCCTTAAATACAGACATTAGCAATGGCTGCCAATACTTAAAGTGGCCGAGCTGTGCTCTGTCTTCCTTCAAACCGCTGTGCGTGTTCTGCCACTATGGCAGCTAAATCCTGTATTTAAACTCGAATCATATTTGTGATTTTTCACTGCGGATGCCGATGCTTCAGATGTATACACATTCACGCATAACACATTCAAATGATGGATCTTTGAATTTTGACTA
The DNA here is from genome assembly GCA_015108515.1 of Hemichromis elongatus. Lineage (NCBI taxonomy): Eukaryota > Metazoa > Chordata > Actinopteri > Cichliformes > Cichlidae > Hemichromis > Hemichromis elongatus. Next base: position 14,629 of record VUQR01016233.1, read on the forward strand.
GAAAAGTGAGCTGGAATGAGTTAATAGAGAGAAGTAGTGATATGGTCAAGCTGAGGAGTAGCGTCATTTTAAGACCCGTCAAAGTACTGAAGGAACACACTGGATATAATTCATACGGAAACATCAGTTAGAACGCTGTTATTAAGATTTTTGTTTTGTTTTTGTTTTTTTGTCCAGGAGTATAAAAAGGGAGAAGCGCCCTCCGTCCCCTGAAGATGACGACGTGATCATTTTGTCAGATAATGACTCCCCTAGTCCACCGATGAACGGGCTGGGCCACTTTAAAGAGCTGGACACGGACTTGCTCATGGTGAGAGACCAAAATCAGGAATCGTGAATTGGAAGAGAGAGCTCGAGACTCACTTAGCTGTGAGCTTTTATAGATTTTAGTACTGGGGGGGGGCAGGCAAGTTCTGACCTCACCTCAGAGATGTTGTACTGTGTGGTTAGAGGTGGTTTGAGGAATCAGGGGATGTTCAGTCACCTGAAGGGATTTCATGTTTTTTGTAACGTGCGTGGTGTAAGTGCCGCTGTGCTCTGTTGAATGTAGAAGAGCAGCCCAGCTGAGAGGGAGCGTATCATTAAGCAGCTGAAGGAGGAGCTGAGACTGGAGGAGGCCAAGCTCGTGCTGCTGAAGAAACTGCGACAGAGCCAAATTCAGAGGGACACTCTGCAGAAGGTAACTAGCAGCTTGCGCCCATGTCACCACAGCATCGCAGACTCCTACATGTAGGGATAGATATTGATGCGGTAATATGTCAATTCTGCCAACAGTGATTCTTTAGTGATTCTCTTATAGCTCAGTGTTCTGTGGCCAACAGATGTTTTCAGCATTAACACATCTATTGCCGGCTACATCAACAGAAACTCACTTTAACTTACATTTGTGCTCAGCAGCCTTCCTGTTTAACAGGAATATAACCAGCACACAACCAGCTGAGTCGGGTCCCCTGAGTGTGCTCATGGACTCATTCAGACCGATGGCAACATGTTGCCGTCAACCTGTCTGCATGTATAAATCAGACAACAGTTATTTGCCAACCTTTGACTGTCGAGACTGCAACTGTTTGCAGAAAGGTTTGCCTCGTATCAGGTGACCTATGCAATCACTTTGTGATCAAAAGTGGTCATCAGTGTGCAACACAATCAAGCTCTGGGTAACCATTTAGTAACTCCAAATTGCAATTGGTAGCATATGTGAAAATTCAATACAGTCAGCAGAGGTAAGGGGGTTGCTGTCACTCATGTGACTGAACCGGTTAAGAGGTGGCTTTGTCATAAGTGTTTTCAGTGTTGGATGATTTTTAGGTTGAGCTAATTTAATGTAAGATCGCTTTGCTAACATTAAGATGAGCCCTCTTGTTCGTATATATTTTAATGTATTTATTGAATTTTCTATATATGTTGTCTCTGTATTTACTTCGCGTTGCAAGGTGAATTACACTAATACTACACTGTATCAATGTTATTTCTCTTTTGTTACATGCCTCGGGTTACCAAAATAAGTCCATTTTAAAAGTCACTAAGCTGCAATGCAAGTTTATAAGGAAACAGCGGCAGCCACAAACTGGCCCTTAACATTAAAAGCCTCTCTGTTCCGGGACAAAAATCGTCTATCTCCTACAGTCTCAGATTATACAAGTTGTCTGCACATTTTCTTTTTTACTTGATGATAATTTGTTGTGAATGACTAAAGTCAAAATTTAGAAAGATGATGCACAGAAGGCGTAAAAAAGATGGCTCTATAATGTGAAGTCATTACAGAAGTGACTTAAACCTGCATTCTTTCTAATGTCCAGCAGAGGGGCTGGGGAGGAACACAATGTTCATTTTGTGATGTGAACTTTAGGGTTGCTACTGCATGAGCATGCAGTGTCTTTGACCTAAAATAAAATTGGATCAATCCAAATTGCGGAAAACAGCAGCGCGCTAACCAACCACTCATGTCACTGTGGTAGGAATCTGTTGTTTGCGTACAGGCTATGTGATTAAATTAGTTTTTGAGAAACGTTGGTTACAGAAAGGTGACACAACAAACCAGTCTAATCTGTGACTTCTACTAAGTAAAAGTGACAGTAACCATGAATACAGCCTCCTAATTATTACATAACAAAGTAAATAACTGATTTAAAACAGTGATAAGGACTCGCGGTCAGTTTTTATTCAAATATGTGAATACGTTAAAGCCATAATAACTGTTGAATAATGCAGGCGATGCCTTGATGTTGCAGATAAACCATGTGTTACATACAGTTCATTCTTTTGACAGGGACAGCTACTGTTTATATGTTGATTGATGGAGCGATTCAACCATTGGTTCATCTAAGTTTGTGCTGTTCATCAGAGTGAAGCATCGCTTCTGTTTAATATCTCTGTACGTTGTTTTTCAGCCCTCAGGTTTATCTGGCTCATCTGCTCCTCCTCCTCTAATTCGAGGAACAATTGCAAGCACTAAATGCTCGCCACAGGTTAATATGCTAATATCACACATGCACATTATTAGTTTGAAAGCACAGTTGCACTATAGTTGATGCCACTTCTCATGATGT
>VUQR01016239.1:10398-27719 GCA_015108515.1 Hemichromis elongatus
AAAAAAGCAAGCGAATTAAGAAAATACTGTCACCGATTTTACACAGAAGGATGTACAGCTTTTAGAAATGTTGCCGACCAAAAAAACCCGACCAAATACAGAAAACCTGTACAGCACTAAAGTGGAAATACTGTGACCAGAAACAGCTTTGTTTTTGTCGGCGTTTTCTGGATTACTTTGTGTCCTCCAACACTGCAGATTTGCCATGATTTGACATAAACGTGTGGTTCAGGACAAAAGAAAGGGTGTGGGGGACGGTCTGTGGGGATGTGGTGACGCTGTAGAAATAGATGACAGACTGATGCTGGAGTTTCCAGAAGACAGACTGTGGGTTCAAAGAATTTTCTTTTAATTTTGTTGATGTTATGGTCTCCAGTTTTTTTTTTATGTATGAGTGTGTAATTATGGGTCATTAAAATGACAAAAAGTGACAGCAAGGTGGTGAATGTGTTGTGAGGAAATTGTGGAAATGAGCAGCAGAAATGTCGCAGTGTGAAACTGATGGTGGCAGATTGCTGTGTCATCTATTGTGCCTGCAGGAGAGCCTGAAACCTTCATATGGCAGATAAGAAGATTTACTTGTGTCAGCATAATGCATCGTATGATCAGTGTCGCAATCTGTACCACACTTAAGTGAGGCATCTTAGGACCAAATTGACAACCAGACATCTAATTTAGCTGCCTGCATTTGCAGAATTATGGCGTTTTTCCAGTGATAATAACTGTACAGTGATAACGATCCTGATGGAATTACAGTATGTGAGGCAAAAAAGTTTGTACAATACTAATGAGCTTGAAAGTCAATATTCGGTGTCTGACAGCCACCCTTTCATTAATCAGGTAGAAGGATGGTCAACTAAAAGATCAGATTCATGTCAGCTCTACATAATTCTACAAAACATAAGTAAACCCATTTGGGGGCCAGTGTAAATCCAGTAGTCACTATTTTAGCTCGGCTTTTGTTCTCTGACTCCTGAGGAATACAGTATCTGTCTGTATCTGTTTATCAGCCAGTGGCTAACTGGCTGGTAATCTTTAAGGCTAAGAAGCTAGCGTACAGAGAGCTTTTAGAGTGTTCTCACTGAAAAGCCCCCTCAGGGCAAAAACATTCGTACGAGAGCCATGAAAGCCAACAAAGATAGTAAATTAGTGGGCCAGTCAGCAGAACAGTGCGCTTAAACCCACGTCTGCAAAGAACAGTGAGTTGTTTTATGTTCTTGCTTTGTGTTTGACTCTTAATGACATTATTATAAAAAAAAAAAAAAAAGATTTTTTTTAAATTAATGTTTCTGACAGTTGTGTTTATACTATAGCAGACATCTGTATAAAAATGTAAACAGATGTCTGTCAAACAGTTTCCTTCAATAGCTGAATAATCTGATGCTAATCTTGGAGCAGGTGCTACTGAAAGAGCTGGTTATGATGGTTTAACTCTCTTAAACAGGACCAGCTAGACTATTTTACTCGTCAAACTTCGTTAAAACCTATGTAGTTAGGAGCTAGGGAGGTTTGCTCCTCTGTGAACATTGTTGAAGGATTTTCAGACCTGGTAGTACCTCGTCCTGTGAGTGTAGTACTTGCAGTGATGTGTTAACGGTGTTCTCCACATTTCAAAGGAAACATGCTCTGACCTCTGCACCGCTACATGAGCAGACCCTTATTATAAATAGTACTGGACCAGCAACATTTGCGAGTGTAAACCGAGCGCCCCGTTCATCTTGTGTTATCATTTACTCCCCTCCTTTCTCCTCTCTTCTCTCCTGCTGTCTCCTCCTTGTCCATGCTGTGTACCAGCTGCTCCTCCTACAGCCTTCTTCCCCCATGTTTACCCGTATGGCTTGTTGACTCTAAAGAGCTATCCTCCGCTAGGGATAATTAGAAGGAAAGCTTTTACTTTCAAGACATCTTGTTGCTCTTAATCAGCTTAAAGCCAAGTAGACTAAACATATGTAGACATGGTTAATTTACTAAAATAATTCATGCTACATTATAACCGTCTGCACCATGCTGTTGGTGTCATACACACTGTCGGTCTGTGAACATATCACCAGACTGTTTTTGGTTTGCAAACTTGTTTGCCATCACATCTAGAGTAAATAGATAACCCACTGTATTAAAACAAAGGATTTTTTTTCTTTGCCTTAACGTGACAGTTGGCAGACAGTTACGAGACGGTCTTTATCAAAGTCTGTGGTGCATGTCGTGGGTGTGCCTGAGTGCTTTTATAGTGCGTCACACACAGTGTATGAGACTCACCAGATATAAATAGGCTGCGGGAGTTATTAAAGTCTTCCCACAAACAATCCCTCTCATTACAAAGGGCTGGAGATCAAGTTGCACTGATAACATTTGGCCTACTGGGAGTTTCACCGGCTCGGGGCCTCAGTTCAATGAATGGTTGGATCACTGGGTGGAGCTGCAGTTAAATCACTTCGAATTAAATCAAATCGAGATGCAAAAGTACTTTATTAGGTATTTGCATCAGTGCCCTTATTATGAGAGAGGATATGATGAGTGTGCCTTACTGAAAAGAGCAATTAAAAGTGAAGAAGGGGATGGTTGCTGCGCAGGACTTTCAGTCTGAACATGTTCACATATCTATATATCTACTGTGTTACAGGTCCTTCAGTACAGTAAAGTCATGCATAGCATTTTATAATCATACAGAAAAGCTTTGTGGACAATGAAGTGAAATACGCTGCTGAAAGAATGACCGATTGTTTAGGCAAGGCAAGTTTACTTAGGTAGCACCTTTCAAACACTACAATCCCTTAATAGACTTTACAGGATAAAGATAGAAATAATATTATGAGTGATGATACAGCTACCTGATTAATTCAAAGCAGCAGTGAATAAACCTTTTTTTTTAGCCTCTTTTCAAAAATGACTAAGGTTGGAGAAGATCTGAACTCAGTGGGTAGTTGGTTCCAGCTATGTGCAGATAAATGACCCTGTTTAGCTTCATTAAATGTGTGCTATGTAGAGCCCAAGCCATTTAATTACTAATATAAACAGTGAGCAATACTTTGAATTCTGTATTTTACTGGAGGCCAGTACAGGGAGTTGATATCCTCTGTCTTCCTGTTTTGTTAAAGTTTAAGTAGCAGCATTCTGAACTAAACTAAACAGTCTAATAGTTGTTTTAGCAAGGCCAATAAAAAGAGCAATGCAGCAAATAGAGGCATGAATAAGCTTCTCTAGCTCCCGCTTGGCCACAGCAGTGTTTCTAAGATGCCAAAAAGCTGAGTGATTCAGGATAATGGCAAACCTTTTGTGATGTTATTTAAAAAAACAGAAACCCTAAAAAACAAAAAGCCTTGTTTTAAATCCACCATCGCAAGCAAGCCATAAGCTTTACCCACTTTTCTGTTTATCATATCTTTAGAAAAGCATTTTGTTAAAACTTTTTTTTTTTTTATTATAAAGAATCGATCTGGAAGACTTTCGACCTATCAGTTATTATGGATAAAAAAGCACTTTCTGCACGGATGATTCCTTATAAATAAACTTATGTCCAAGTAAGTGGTTCAAAATCTCTGCACACCTGAATGAACGACAGGTGTGTACGAAGAAGAAAAACTGTTAAAAAAGTAAATTCTTTCCTGTTACACTGTTTTGTACACAAGTAAAAATGTTGGATGAGTACCAGTAATAACCAAGTGCAAGCTTTTCTGTCTGACCCTGTGCAAAAAGCGCTGAGGTGTTCTAAAAATGATCATTTTGATCTTAGTATTAAACCTTGAATATTCTTCAAAGACCCTTTTAAAGAACATAGGATGAAGAGGATGAAGAGGATTTGAGCATACGTTACTCAGTGTTGCACTTAATGAGGGACCGAGTACTCTCCTCCCAACTGTGTTTACTTGTCACCACTTTTTCTGGACGCTTTAATGAGAGTGGCCTCTTCGAGGACAATTAACTAAGGGTAGGCTCTAGAATTATATTTGGCTGTTTAATTAGAGATGGGGCTGAGATGCTTTTAGCCTTCACACTTGATTAAACAGTGGTTACACAATCATGATCCCCCTCCAAATACTTTATATAACCTGATACAAACCCACCAAAATATGAACCTTAAACTTTCTCTGCTTTAGATTCAGATTCGGTTAACGTATTTCCCCTTTTATCAGCTTTTACCACCTTTCACAGAACTTATCTGCTGCCTCGAGAACATCTGCATATTTCAACAGTTGGGCTCTTTTTATTTCATGTAGATGCAGAAGAAATTGTTGTCTGGAGGTCTGTGTAAGGCAGTGCAAAGCTGGCTGCTTTCAACAATATTAAAAATGAGAATTTTTACAGATTAAACTGAAATGATGTAAGGGGATAATCTTCATATGAACCCCTGAAATGCTCTTGCACAACCACAAGCTGCGTGCCAGATGTTTGATTAAATTACCTGCTAAAGTTGACAGATTTAAAAAATAAAAATAAAAGAGTTAACTTTTTCAGTCACGGCGTATTCCTCCTGCCATCTGCAGGTATTCAGTTACCTGAGAGTAGAAATGCTTTTAGATTCAGATTTAGATTCGTTATTCTTGATATATTTAGCTGGAAATTAGGAACAGAGTGGTTTGATTTTGATGTGTATTTATTTTCTCTAAGCAACTATCTTCATGATTAAATGTCCTGAGCTGGTTATGTGTCTCCAACTGTGACCACACAACCGCCGTTGGTGAGCTGAACTTGTCTCTGCAGGCTGTTTAAACATAAACCCAGAGACCTGCTGCACTGGTCTCTGCTCCTGCTGCCACACCTGAGCCCAACTGTCATAACCGTAAATGTTGTGACACACATACACTCACAAAGAGTCCCCAGGGTGCTCTTGGGGCATGTTAACATGCATTTCTACTCTGTTTTTCTCTTTTAGAGTCACCAGCCACGCACCCTCAGTCTCCCTCGGGTGCTTTAAAACACAAATGTGACGTATTTTCTACCCACATTGCTCACACACTCAGTTCACGTGGCTTTTTCACACACACTTTGGCAATCACGCATATTGTAATGTGCAGGTGTGGCTTGCTGTGCTTAAAGAACAAACCTGACATGTTTTCTAAAGAACTAAAAGTTGTTGCAACAGAAAAAAGAAGCAGGGATCGGGATAATATTTACTGTCTCGCTAGTTTGTTTGACGTCTGTGACTGCCATCGGTTAGTTTTTATTGGAACAATTCACTGGACCACAACACAGGCACTGTGAAAAATTGTTTAATGATATTGATTGTATAAACTGGTAAAAAACAACAGATTGAATAGAAGACAAAGGAGGTCGGCATGGTTGTTTTTTTTTGAATGAAAATAACTTTTATTTTGGTCTAGCTATTCAGTACTCACTTCAGAGCTGCCTAATAACCGTGCTAATAACTGAAGATTAGGTCTAACATCGTGAACTATTGTGCTAAAGAGAGAGCGTATTTCTCCCATATTAGCTTCTCTTTATTGGCTCCCTGTTCAATCCAGAATAAAATTTAAAATCCTTCTCCTCACATGCAAAGTCTTGAATAAATAGGCAACATCTTAAAGACCTCATTTTACCATATTATCCCATTAGAGCTGGCTTACATGTGGTGCCTAGGATATGTAAAAGTAGAATGGGAGGCAGAGCCTTCAGCTCAAAGGCTGTAGTTTGTGTGTATAGTTTGTCTGTCTGTGCCATCATCTTTAATCCCACACCTTTTACCACCTTATAAGGTATAAACAGTCACCTGGGCTTGTAGCAGGAGTGAATGAATATTGGTGTTCAAAGATAAAGGTCACTGTAACTTCTTTTTGTCCATCAATTAAGAATTCATTCAATGACTTTGAAGAAATTTCAGGATAAAATTATTGAGTTCTCACATTTTACATCCAAAGGTCTTGACAGAATTTTACTGTAACTGCAACTTGATTGGTGCATAAAAGAAAACCGTTAATGAGATAAATTTAGTTTCTTTTTCCATCCATCAATTTACTTCTGCTTATCCGATTTAGGGTTGAGAGGGCGATGGAGCCTATTCTAGCTACCACACGAACAGGGTACACTGTGGACAGGTCACCAGTCTGTCATGGGGCTAGCTTCTTTCAACCCAGAGTTACTCTTTGCGTGTTCCTCTCTCTTCATCATTAAAACATCAAATTTCAACTTCTGTAAAACTTTTGTTTACAGTGTGCCATTGTCATCTCCCATTTAAATAAACACACAACACAAATCTCACAAGCTATCCTGACACTGGAGTTGCAGTTTTATGATTTATTCATATATTAACTCCTTCAGTGGTTTTATTTCAGTGTGCAACACTGACTTCAAGCTTCACATCTAGTGAAATTTAAATGCTGGCTGCATACTGTTGTTTGACAGAGCTGTGAACCCCGGTTTCCCTCTTGTCCTTTTCTTTACTCACAGCAAGTCTTCGCTCCCTCCTGCTTCCCATCACATACACAGTACTATTTGCCTTTGGACAGCAGGATGCCTGGAGGCCCAAATCAGAAGTGTTTCTTTAAAAAGACCCTCACTTGAAATATACCAGTGAGATTATTTAGATTTCAGAAATTGTCTGGGGGGGAAAAAAAAACAGCCTTTCTTAACTGATTGGTTTTGACCTTTGGGAAGATTATTTAATGTTCAGCCCTGCACTCTATATACAGTATCAGACTGCTGTACTCTGCCCAAAGTGCTCTCAATGAACTCTTCTCCACCCATGAAGACAGGCTCTCATCCTCCTCCTTCGCCTCTTGTGTCTGATGTCTGTGCATTTGGCAGCGAGTCTGGCCTCCCAGCATGCTTTAACTTGCTCTTTTATCTATTATTCGCCTCTGGCTCTGAGGGCCAACCGTCCTCCCTTGCTCTTCCACCTGCTTCTTTATCACTTTTTGGCTGGCCACCTCTCTTCCTCTCCTCCCTTTTCCTTCTGTCTCTGTCTTTCAGTCTGTCTGTCTCCCTCTCTCTCTGCTTGGAGGCTTTTCTGGCCTTTGTCTGCCTTGTGGGGATGGGTGGTGTCTGTCTTCTTCTCTCCTCTTCCCCTCCAGTCTCATCCCTGCTTTCAAAAAATTAGATGAAAAGAAGTGTCACCAAGGGAGATTGGAATAAAACGAGAAGCTCAGAGTTCAGTAAATGCAGGAATTTAATTTTCTGCCATGTTTTGTTAAGTATTTATCAACCAAAAAGAAGTTTTTTTGATAATTCTCTTCAATTTTTTTGTTTTTTGGCTGCTCCCTTCAGGGTTTGTCACAGCAGACCAACTGCTTCCACCTCACCCTAACTCTAGTTCTAGTTTTAGTCATTCCTGATCTTGTCCATTCTGCCACTCCCAGGAAAATTTGATCATTTTCAGCTCGGCCTCCTGTGTTTTTGTCAATGCCACCAACAGTACTACACTTCTAACTCTCTAGACTGTCTTCCACCTCCTCCTTATTCTTACTATAGATTACAGTGTCATCTGCAAATAGTTTTGATAATCAAATAGTCATTTTTGTTGGCTTTTTGTGTGTGTGTGTTTGTCTGTCTGTCTGCAAAATTACGTAAAACAAGTCAAATTTTATTGAACTAGGTGGAGGTGGAGCACAAGCAAAAGAGGAAGCCACAAAATTGCCCTCAAAGAGTTTGCTGCTCTCTTGTTTTCTCGTATTTTAAGGACAGAACCTATTATTGTAAAAAATAATCTTTTGGTTGAATTTATTTGTATTTTTATTGTCAGTGGAAGTCAAAAGAAAATGTAAAAAACGTACTACAAATAGAGAAAAAAAGAGATTTTAAACTACCATATTTCTATTTTCAACGGCAGAAGAAATCAGAACCCCCACAGAAAACCTGCACAAGGTGAACATACAAACACCAAACAGAAGCGCCTTCCATTGTTTCAATACATGCATGAACTTTTAACTGTGAAGTAGCAGTCCAAACCACAAACTGGAAGAATAGCGCTGCGTTTAAAAATGCTTAAATAGAGCCTGAATGAAGCTTTGTTTATTCTTCCTTCTGTCTGAACTCTAGAGAAGATTAGCATCAAGCCATTAAAACAATTATTGTATTTTGAAATAAATGGAACTGGAGTGTGTTACAGCCATAATCTAGAATGACTGGAATGACCAAAAGAGTAAGGCTGCAAATACAAACAGCCAAAGTGAGTTTCCTCTGTGGAGAGGCTGGGCTTTACTGTAGCATTAGAGATGGAGTGAGGAGCACGGACACCCAGAGAGCCGCTGCTCCTGCATGTAGGAACGAGCCAGTTGAAGGGGTTTGGGCATCTGGTTAGGATGTGTCCCAGGCACCTCCCTTTGGAGGGTTTCAGTGCACGCCCGGGGGTAGACCCAGAATATGCTGGAGAGACTGCATCCCCATCTGGCCTGGGAATGCTTTAGGAGGAGCTGGAAGGTGTGGGTGGGGAAAAGGATGCATGAATGGTTAGTTAGTTCACTTCACGTTTTTTTTTCTTCTTCTTCTTCCAGTAAATCAACTCAGTAAAACTGGAAAAATGTTTCCCCTTTTTTAAAGCATAGTAAATTCACAATTTTTCCAAAATCTGATAATTGTGACTTGAGTTTTGACAGAACTAATCATGCTCATGGTTTTTGTCCTAATCAAAAACATTTTGTGCTGATGATGTTTAAAATAATCTTAATTTATATCAGTGTTTAAATATGAGTATTTATTGTATTCTAATTTAATTTTTAGTTGTTATTTCTCCCAGTTGGTCCTTTAACCAGGATAAAATTGAGTTTACCTATTGGACAAATAGCAGCCAATGATGTCTGTAAGTTCTTTGTGCTGATGTTGAGCAGGTCTTCTACTAATTGGAAGGTCAGCGGTTAGATCCCTGGAGCGGCTTATAGTGTAGAAGTGCTTTGACTGCTCCGTAAAGAAGCATTATCTAAAACCAGGGAAGTAAGAATATGTCATTAAGTATTAATAGGATGTACCCCTATAACTAAATCAATCCCTCTGGGCTGTTAAATCATACATTATATATAATGTATATATATATATATACATTGAAAATGACAAATGAAGATTAGGTTCTGAGGAACTGAAGTAAAACAGGTCACAGCCTGGTGACTTTGTCGCTTTGCTGCTTTTCTCCTTGTCCGCTACCTTTCCTTTCATCCTTCCTTCTCTCCTCCCCTTCTTTCCTGCCAGGTTGGCTGTTGTCATCACTCGGGCATCTCAGCTATGCCTCCAGATGTTTTCTTTGACTCACACAAGCACACTCGCAGTCTGCTGGACATATTTCCTTTGGCGTGCTGCAAAATGAAGCAGACATTGTTTTGACTTCAGGTGGAAGTTTGCACGTAACCTTTGCCCTCAAATCCCTGTGTAGCCAACGCTTCTTCTCTGCAGTTTTTCGTGCTTTTTATGCATGACGAAACTAAACTGACGTCACATTAGTGCTACATAGCGACTCAGGACTGCAGACCTATTTCAGTCCCTTCACTTCAGAATTAATACACATACACACACACACACACACACAAGAAGTGCAGTGATATCAGTTTAGTTTGTGCAGCTCTGCAGTGCAGTTTTTTTTCTTGAAGCTAATCTCAGACAATACCCCAGACTTGTCAAAGCAATTACCCAGACATCTCTACTAGAGCTGCCTTCACACACACACACACACACGCACACACACTTTTAGTTATGTTCTATCATTTTTATTACTCTCTAAGTTGTGATGAATGTTTAGTGTAATCGACAGCTTCTGTGTAGCCTTTTTTTCATTTCTATCTCTCAGTCACTGAAACTGAAAAAGTACATTAGAGAAGTCCACAAGATTTGATCTTGCTGCTGCTGACCTACATCGGAGCATCAGCAGCCTGCATTGGGTGACGCATGGCTGGGAGGACGTGGTAGTTTCAGTTCTTGATTTGTAAATATAAAATTACACTTTTGTGTGCTTTTTTAACTTTTTCCCACAATCATGATTCTAGAATTGAGCTCACAGCTTAGTCTGACATGAGTTTGAAACACATCGTCTTATAAAACCTACACATGGGTGTGCCGTTTACCTTTTTGTCCACTGATGGCGTTACAGTTAATATTTGTACAAGTGAAAGTGGAAGGTTGGTCTGTTTGTCCATTTTCCAGTCCTACTAAATACGTACATCCCATGATTCAGTAGCTCCTGGAACCACATTTAGCGTCAATAACTCGAAGTAATCAGTTTATGTATGACTTCATGAGTCTCTCGCATCACTGGGGAGGAGTTTTCTTCCACTCTTACAATCTTGTTTGTGTTTATTTTGGTTTGCAGTGAGGCGAGTTGAGGTCTTGGGTCTTGTTCTACTGAACTTTAATATTTATCATGCTGAGTCCTTTAGAGTGTGAGATGTATTTCTTTGAGTTTTTGCAGTTTCTCTGAGCATGTCTGACTGTGGGTTTGGGCATGTCCACTGCTTGGAAGAATATTGGATTGTGTTAACACAGACCACCACTGAAACCTCTGCTTTTATAGAGCTGGTCAAACTTGCTCATGATTAATTAATGTTACATTTGATTATCAGCAGCTGGTGGTCACTTGCTCTTTTATGTCCTAAGCAGTGATATTTTGACTTTATTTTGTTTTATGCGGGGTTTTTTTGTTGTTGTATTGTTGTAATGTGTGCCTACTTGACCAGGTCTCACTTAAAACAAAAAAGAGATGTTAAACCTGAGATGACTTCCTAGTTAAGTAAAGGTTAAATTGTCACATGACTCTTTTTCAAATGACTGTACTTCCTTCCAAAATACAACCGATTGGATTTAAGTAACATTAGATTTTTTTATTTATTTTTTTTCAGAACTTTCCAGGAAGTTCTGCGATTTCACTAACTTTTCCCCAAACTCCTTCCGTGTTTTGTTTTGTTTTGTCTCTATGGAAAAGTGAAGTCAAACAGAGCTGCCCAGAGACAGCAGCAGTAAGCGTTTTCTCCATTTCTAATTATTACAAGAATTACTAAACATGTTGGAGAATCACAACAATCCCAGACTTTGGACATAACATTTTCTCCAAAGTTAAAATATTTGTATGTATTTAGCTCCGTTCATGTCACGTCTTTGTAAAAGCTTTTTGTGTAACTTTACATTTGGCCTCAAGAAACCATCAGAAAGCTTTTTGTTTAAACGCTGCAGTTGACATTCACTCTCACATTTTCGTGTATTAGTCCATGTAAATCATCTTCTGTTCTTTTGCTTGTTGTAATTTAAAAACCCGCCCACTCGGGTAGCGGTATTTCCTCGCTGCGTGGGTTTTCTGGGGCTTACAGTGTTACTTGTAAAAGAGTTCACATGTACTTTGTATAACTTTTAAAAGTGGTCTTTCTTGCTCCTCCTCCTCTTCCTTGCACACAGACAGGTCTATGAGCACAACCTGGTTTTATGAGAAGCTGAACATTTCAGATAAAGCGCCTCCATGCTCAGTCAGTCATGTTGGCATATTGTAAGGTCAGCTATTCTGCTCATGTATCATCGCTAGACAGCTGCCGACCTTCTTCACTGACGCAGCGGGGATTGGACAGTGATTGACAGATGTGTGGTCTACTCACTAAGCACCTCTGGAGCAGAAGGTGATAGACAGGAGACCTGCTGTGCTGAGGGTCTCTCCTGCCCTACGCTGATGAAGGGCACTAATGCAGCCCCTATCCTCTAAAATCAGCCTGTCTCAATAGCTGCTTCTTTCTTGCCTTCGTCTCCTTTTCTCTCCTTTTTGATTCCTGGAATGGTTTTGCAATTATGGAAGCAAGTTCAAGGAGGGAAAAAGACCGTGTTTACATTTCCACCTGGGGATATTTGTCATGTAAACGTCCAGCTCTGTTTACTGAAGTCTTTTTGTGATTGATTCATCTTTAACCTTTGTCTCTAAACATTCGTCTGTGGCTTTCAGACATTTTTCTTTAACATTCATTTTCACCTGTTGCTTCTCTTGCTGCGAAGATCTGGTTTTCGTTGGGCTGCAGTTGTTTCAGTTTGCCTGTAAATTATTAGAAAATGATGAGAAACTGTGTCTCAAAGGATACATCCATTTTTCAATCACCAAAAGACTTATACCAGCATAAAAAAGACCCTTGTAATTCTAATCATTTTCAACTATCAAGTATTCTTTGATGTGATACATTATGAGGTCAAAGGATCATTGTTGTCTATCTTGTATCTGCATTTAAATCAGAATAATTACAAGTAAAGAAGTTATGTTTGTTGTAAAACTTCACTAGGATATCAACTTTCTTCAAAGTTTTAGCTTTTCAATCAGTTGTTAAGTTAGTTTCACTTTTAAAATTTCTCTTGCATTATTTATCTCACACTTCATTAATAACCAGTAACAATGAGCTGTGCATGTTGTGCAAGGTGTTTATTTCATCTAATTAGTCAGTGCCTTTTTAACAGTGGCGCTCTCTTGAACGTTCAACTGAAAACCAAATAATATTTTTGTGTTTACTTGGTATAAGATGTTCAGTTTTTGCATGCGTGAAATTTATAAATGAAAGCATCAAAATTGGGGCCTAAAGGGGTTTTACAATTTATTTATTTTTTCTTTTCTTGGATGTTTTGCACCTGCTGTTGGTCACGTAACATGTAATGTATCTGTGTAATGGCTTTGTTTGCGTCTGCTGTAGGATATCAGCAGTAATCCAGGTGAAAATCCAGGACTCCACCCAAAAGTTTGCATAACAAAGCAGCTCACTGACGTGTCAGGGAAATGAGAAAAAGGCACAAGGAAAGATTTGAAACGGGGAGCCACCGTTTGACCTGTACGTTTCACTACTGGAAATACCCGAGACAGGTTGCCTCTTACTCTGAAACTGGTCAGCTCTGTCTGCTCTGAGTCTATTTATTTCAGCAGAAGTTTTGATTTAAGAAAAGTAAACGCAAGTAAACATTGCAGATAAAGAAGGTGGATGGAAGGAAAATGGATACCTGGATAGGGGTAAGGCAGTAAGGCTTGACTTTGCGTGTCCAGCATTGAGCGTATGTGAAAACATTAACACCTGTTGTTTTGAGTGTAAGCCAACAAATTTCAGGTTTGGACGGAGCACGTTTTAGAACAGATCAGCCTCATTTTAAGCTAGAAACTTGTGTGTCTTCATAAATGTTCTGTGTTATGTGTTTCTGGACACGGTTATTGGAATGTACTGATTTGTGTCTATGTGCATGAAGAGTCTATTGTGACTTTTAAAGGGTGAAGATCTCAAATTTGCAGGCTGGATGGGTATCACCTCATATAATAGATCACAGTTAAAATCTCTCTGGGGGCCAGTTGGAGATGTCACTGTTTTAATTTAGGATTGTTGGTCAAGTAGGATTGTTTAAAACATGAACAAGCCTTTTTTATTGAAATATGATTGATGTCATGCAGACTTTACAGGAGCATGTATTAAGTCTACTCGGAATGGTTACCTCACTGTTGAGGCTTCCTTTTCTGTCATCAAGAGGTTTCTTAAAGAGAGATGCAGAATAATCCGTCTCTAATGGGATGAGGCCATGATGTTTTATTTTAGATGGGTTTACTAATTATCATAAGAATAAGATCACGGTTTAAATACAATGGCTGCCACTTTTCTCAGTTGCTTGAGCAAAGTATCCCAGCTGAGGACTATCCACAAACAGTGCTGTGAAAAAGATGTTGCCCCTCTCTGGATTTTAGTCTTACACAACACAACGATAATGTTGTTTTCATTTATTAAGCTAAAAAACTATCCAAACCTACCTTCTTTTCAAATTGCTGTGTAGGAATTTTGGCCCATTCTTCTTTGCAGAACTGTTTTAATTTAGCTTCATTGGAAGGTTTTTCAAGCTTGAACAGTCTGTTTAAGGTCATGCCAAATCATCCGGACTTTGACTATCGCATTCCAAAACCTTCTCACCTTCTCTCCTTTTGTTTTTGGAGTTGCTGGTATGTTTTGGATAATTGTCCTGCTTCATAACTCGAGTGAGCTTGAGCTTCAGGTCACGAACTGATGGTCAAACATTTTCTGGTAGAGACTAAAATTGATTGTTCCATCAATTACAATAAGTCGTCCTGAAGCAGCAGAGCATCCCCAGAGCGTCACATTACCACCACTATGGCTGACTGTTGTTCTCATTTTATTTTTATCACATGCTGTGTTAGTTTTATTCCGCATGCAATAGCACTAAAAGACTGAAAGACTTTGGAATCATTAAGATGGCAAATGTTGCAATGATCCTTTGTGTTGTTTTTAGTCAGCAATGGTTTTCTCATTGGATTTCCCATGGATGCCATTTTTTTTTCTTTTCTTATTGTTCTGATTGGTGAATCATCAACTCTAACCTTAACTGAGACAAGTGAAGCCTGGAGTGCTTTAGATGTTGGTTTTTGGTTCTTTAGTGACGTCCTGCATCACTTGTCGATGCACTCTTACAGTCATTTCTGTAGGCTGGCCCCTCCTGAAAAGGTTCACCACTGTTCCAGATTTTCTCCATTTGTGACTAATAGCTGTTAACGTGGTTCTGGTGCTGATGTAGTCAGGTTTGTTTTTTGTTATAAGACTTTATACGTTAGCTGTACAGTGAACGGGTTTGTTGTCATGTTTGGGAAAATAGGCTGCAGCTGACAGAGTTCAGTTTCCTCCACCAGTGCAAAAATGAATGGCCAGTAGGATGTGAAAACAATGACCTCAGTGATGGCTTGCCATTTGAGCTGACACAAGACAACAAAGTGAGATTCTTAAATTGAAATAAGTGTTTTTGGCTTTAAGGATCACTGATTTTTGCATGAATTTCCTTTTTAAGTTGGTGGCGATGATACTAAACGTTGTGGCACAAAACAAATTAGAGCCTGAAAACTTGGCCAGAAAGGTTGGAGATGATGATGGTGAAAGGGGGGATTGTACTGGAAGGCCTGGAGGTTGTGAATATAACAACCGGGACTTCCTGTCTTTGCCCTCATTCTCATCATTATGCTTTTACATGTGGATTTATAAGTTGTAGGTCAGGTCACACTGTCCCAATTATATAGTCATTATGTTCTCCTATAGCATTTTTTTCAGTCCTATTTTATTTAAGGTCCTCCTAAATAAGATGTATATCTAATTGAGCTGAAACAAAAAACATCTATGTTAATCATTTCAATAAATTCTGTGGCAAAAAAAAAACATTTAGTGATTCCAATTTCTCGAATGCAAGGACGCCTTACCAGAATTTAAATCTTTGGGGTTTAGAGTACAAACATAAAAAAGTTATTTTAAAGTCATGCTTGCTCTTTGAACGCTATAATGGACATGACAGTTTTATAATTTCCAGTTAGCCCTTTGTTGATGGTTTTTGTGTCAGAGGCATTTATTAATACTCTTGAATAAATGCTGGAAAGATGGAGCAAAAAAAAAAACAAACAACCTTGCCATTGCTCCAAATATATAAAGACCTGAGCCAGCAGCCACTTTCCTTTGCTGTCTGTGAGCTACTGTGGTGAATACTTGACTGGCCCAGTTCTTGCACATTGTAGTTAGAGTGTGCGGTTGCTGATTCATTGCCATTCTCTGCCCCCCGTCCTGCCCGCGTCAACCCCGTGTCTCTCTCAGCCGCCTCGGCAGTCTTTCTCTCCTCCCTCTCTTCCTGTCCCCTCGCCACTCTCTCTTTGTTTGCTCCGTCTGTCTCTCTGCCCCTCTCGGCCCATTGCTAACCACTTCTCTCTCTCTCTCTCTCTTCATTTGTCTCTCTTTTTCTTTAGTGTGACTCCACATTTTGGCTGCTACTCTCACCAGTATGTATTTTCTTTGGCCTGAGTGAGACATTTGAATATTGTTGATGCACTTCTTACTAAAAATTTACATGTTAATGACTTTTGATCTAAGGTCAAAAGTGGCTATGCAAACCACCGTTTCCCTTCATCTGTTTTTATTTCCATCTTTCTTCTTATGTACTCTCCGTTTCTGGGCATCATACCACTCTGTGCTTATTAGCCACACTCCCTGTCCTTGCCTGTGTGCCTTGCAGTCCATCAGCATGACAAGAATAGGAAATGGTGTTTCCTGAGATCCTGAGTTTTAGTACAATAGTTCGAAATTGAACCATATGCAAGTGAAAGAGGTCTGCAGGAAATGACATACGAGTTACTGTAAATCCATTAGAGGAACCCTGTACTGAATCATGGTTCTGCCATTGTTGTTTGTGTATATGCGTGCGTGTGTGTGTGTGTTTTACAGAAACATGATATCTTCATCACACTCATACTGGAGTACACAGACTGTCATTGTAGCAGCAATTTTACTTTGTACAAAAGATGGATCCTGCTATTGACATTTGCATTTTCATGACTTTATTAGCATAGATTAATAGGTTAATATTAAAAATCTAAAGAAATATAAACATCACAGAGATGCTGGTCTTAGGTGCAAATACAATCCACTCTACACCCTCTCCTTCACTCCTTTGAAACGTTCACTTCGAGGCTCTGTCACATTAACTGCTGTGTTTAAAACCCTTCTGAAAAAGAAAGTGCAGTGATGCAGGGTTTCTAACCAAACACCATGAAGGTGCACCATCTGTTTGTGTCTGACATGGAGGAAACAGTACGCACTTACTTATAGGTCTTCTGCCTCCCCCTTTCTAGCCATTTGCAGTACCCAAACATTATTGTGGTTATTATTCACATGAAGAATTTCTGTTGTTTATTTTGGTGTAAGGTAGTTTGTTAATAAAACGGAGTTCATGTTTTCATTGTTTCTCCCTTTTTGCTTCTGTTGGTCACCACTGTGTTCTCGGTATTCTGCAGTAGTGGCCAAAAAAAATGCATCAGGAGTAAAATGACATGAGTGGAGAAGAAATGCTTAGTGTATCATGGGGACCATAGAACATACAGTAAATAGAACTGTGAGTAGATGCCAATCACTTTTAAAAAGCACATAGATAATATAATGTTTACCTCATCATTCATGAATCATTACATAACGTGATATGTTTGTGAAACAAAGATTAGCGTCTGTGTCGCTTTCTCCTTATTAATGGTCAGTGGTGGAATGTAACGAAGTATTTGTACTTCGTTACTGTACTTAAGTACATTTTTTACGTATCTATACTTTACTTAAGTAAAAAAAATAATGCATACTTATACTTTTACTCAAGTTGATTTTTCAGCAATTATCTGTACTTTGTACTCCACTATATTATTAAAATGCGTTTCGTTACATCCTTCCGAATCTTGCATAAAAAATTTTGGTCGACTAACGTTTTGGCGTTGCTGGCCAATGCACGTTGAAACGGATCGGAGATCTGATTGGTCAAAGAACTCACGCCGAAGCCGAAAATAGTGAGCGCGCGTTTTGAAACAACACAAGCGGAACTGATGTAAATCGAAGAAAAGGACACCAAATATCAAACATGGACGAAGAGCCAACAACGTCGGATGAGCTTGAGCCTGT
>VUQR01016240.1:13927-27040 GCA_015108515.1 Hemichromis elongatus
GCCGAACCGCCCCCCCCCCCCCCCCAGCGGTTTAACACCTAAACACACAAACGCAGAAAGACATGACTCTCTCTCTCTCTCTCACTTGAGGAAAAATAAAAGGCTGGGTGATCTCAGAGAGCCTGTTTCCATGGCAACTGAGATCCAGCATCAGCGACGTGGTGCTCCATCACACAAATGTGTAACATCCATCCTACATGAGTCGCTCACACAGGAAGTTAAAGAACCCTGATGGGAGCCCGGTTGGATTTGTTCGTGTTTACATTAAATCTTTTTAACTCAGAGGTTTTTAGTTTGTGCTGGACGTTCTGAAGACCTCAGCCTCGGATGGTCCCTCAGGCACAGGTGAGTGGGGTGGGTTACCTGCGGATCCGGGCCATGGTGGTCTCCGCCACCAGCACCGACTCCTCGTCCGGCAGCAGCTGAATGCCGTTAGGGAAGCGCAGGTCCTCCATCACCACCGCCAGCTCCTTGGTCTCTGTGTTGTACTCGAGGACGCTGAGGATGAAACAGCAAAGGCTCGCGTTAGTGAACCGCTGCCAGGCTTTTAATTTGACATGTCACAAACAGGAAGTGGTAATCACACTGGAGTGAATTGTATGATTTATAGAAGCAATTTTTATAAAATCTTTGACTGTTAGCGCTCTCAGACACGCAGACTTTATCTCAGAGGCGTTGGACGCAGGTACCGGCCGTCGGGCGTGGCCTCCATGATGAGATGCATGTAGTCTCTGCGCTGCCACCTGCTGCTGGAGTCGGTGAAGTACACCTTCTTTCCATCCTGCGTCACAGCCACGTCGTTAATAAATGACAGTCTCCTCCCTGCAACGACCTGGCCACCGTTCACCAACCTGGTCGCCTCACCTGTAAAGACAAACACTGAAGACAGGGTCCACTCCACGTGATCGTGACTCAGCACGAAAAGCGCCCAGCTGTTAGCTTTGATGCTGATGTGCTACAGTAAAACCCAGAATTAGACTTTTGGGCGCCTTGGGAACCTTTCAGTCACATGACACCTCTACAAACTCACCTGAGCCCAGCAGGCAGGAAGCGTGGAAACAGGAAGTGGGATCAGGCTATCACTCACCTGTGGTGGGGTTGACCTCGAACAGACCAAGGTAGGCGTCGGCTACAAACAGGGTCCCGTTAGGTCCGACTCTTATCCCCAGCGGCCTCCCACAGGTGGGCTCCTCCTCTCTGGAGCCTGCAGGACAGCGGCCAATCAGACAGGGTGCCAGGTGTGCTTGGACACAGATGCGTGAGAAACTTTAAAAGAATTATATTTAAGTTGTTCGATTCTTTTATTTTGGCACAAACTGGCTTCCAAACATCAACGAGCACAAAGCTGAGAGCTTCTGCTTCCTCCAACAGGAAGCCCCACAGCGAGCTCATGTTACCTTCACTGACCCGAACTTCCTGTTTGGGTTCTTCCCGACACACCTGGCTGAAAGCTTTTAACTTAAATCAAAGACTTTAGTTTAATCAGCTGGTTTAAGTTAGAGTGAGCGGACGGCGTGCCGTTACCTGCGTCTCAGGCGTGTTGTGACGCTGTGCAGGTCTGAGCGTGTCGCCGAGTTCATCTGAGGTGCGTCACATGTTTGTGTTGAAAGCAGCAGATCAGGGCTGAAGGTCAAACTTCAAACCGTCAGTTATTTATTGAGAAACTCCAAAATGAAGCAAGCGTGGGGCTGCCAGCAGGCTGCCAGTAACGCCTTGCTCAACAGCAGGCTGACAGTTTGATCCCGTCACCCTCGCTCACTGTAAGCGTGTGACAGAGCCCGGTCTGTCTCACCTGCAGCTCCTTTACATGATGTGAAGTTTAAAGACTTAAAGCTGTGAGCAGAGTGAGGTGGGTACACCTGGACGGGCGAGCGCTGCGTCACACCTGGACACCGGCCAATCATTTCGGTTTGTCTAGGCGGCTAACACATAAAACCTGGACAGCCTAAAGCTGTGTCCCAATTCAGGGAACGCACGCTTTGGAGAGCGCATAGAGCGACTACGTCGCAGCGACGCGGCGAAGTCCGTCCCAATTTTCCCAAATACAGCCTTCATTTCCCCAGATAAGGATGGGTCAGGTGTATCCTTTGTGGCCCCACATATCCCAGGATTCATAGCGCAGCGGTGGGTGTGGATAATTTTTTCGAAAAAAACAGCAGACGGCTGAAGAGTCAACCTTTAAGTACTGAATATTACGTCACTTATTTATGTTCACACTGCTGCACATCATCTGTGAGGCTTTGCAGCCCTGATGATCCACCAGGACAAACTCAGCAGTGTGTGAGGAAGAGGAGGAGGAAGAGCCAGCAGCAGCTGACCGATGGAGAGGATAGACAGACTGCTCCCTGTTTGTGAAGGACTGATAGAAACGTTTACAGTCCCGTGGTCTCAGACAGTATCATGGTTGCTAGGCAACCTGAGCAGCGTCTCCGAGGCTGGACCGTCCCGTTTCACAAGCCTCTCATTTCTGATCTTCTTGCTCTTCGGAGTACACGCCCCTCGTAGCATGTGAAGTGCGGGTACTCCGAAGTGTGTGGTCCCTGAATTGGGACAAGTGTTTCTCACCTGAAGTCCAGGCCACGCCCACAAACTTTGACAGCACACAGGAAGAGGAGTCGGCGTGTGAAAAACAGGAAGCACACACGAGCATGACTCACCGCACGGCAGCTTCCCGAGTCTGGTCACCGTGTGGATCCTCCGACCGACCAGCTTCACGATTTTCCCGTCAGCTGTTCCCGAGAACAAAACATCTGCAGACACAGGAGAGAAACATCTGTCAGCGCTCGGCGCTCCTCGTCCTCGTCGCGGCCGACGTCTGACACCGACCTCCGATGTTGGCAATGGACTCCGGGCCGACGAGCTGGTCCTCAAACAGTCTCTGAGCTTCTCGGAGCTTCAGGTTGGGCTCCCAGCAGCCCTTCATCATCGGTGGCTCCTTCAGCCTGCAGCACCACGACCGACCAGCAGGGGCAGCAGCAAAACACGCCATTAACTTTTATTTCCCAAAGTATTGAACATGAATATTCCAACTTTCTCTAAACGGACAAAGTTTCAGATTACAGAGTCACTTTCTGTTTTTATTCATCTTGTTTCTACAATTTAGAGTCTGAAAATATGCAGCGTGTAAATATCAGGATCTTTTTCCTTTGGATTTTATTTTGAAAATATCTCAGCAAATTACCGAATGCTCTGATGTTTGCAGCCAAACTAATCATTAATCAGGCGGGCTGACTTGTGTGACTCACGTGAAGACTTCGGGCTTGATTGGAGACTCGAGGATGAGGATGATGACCAGGAGAGGAAGAAGCAGAAGGACGCCCAGAGAGATCAGCGTGACCCGGAAGATCTTCCCGCTGTAGGTGCTGACAGCAGAAACAGAGACGTGACTGCGGTTTGTGTGGCGTGGGGTTCCTCAGGGACCCATCCCGGAACCCGACCCCGCAAAATCAACCGTGTGTGTTTCACACAGTAGCTGAACGAATGCAGGCCGTTGTCCTCGTAAACACACCTGCACGACCACATTTACAGGTGAGCATCACGAGCTAACGCGGGGTACCGAGCGAGAGCCAACGTGTGCGCGTGAGAAGAACCCGACACGGAGGCTAACACGGCAGAAACACGCAGCGTGTCCCCGTGGGCTGTTCTCTCCGACCGAGAACAGATCCAGCTGGTCTTACCTGGACCCTTTGTGCCGTTGCTCCGGCAGCTCGTCGGTGATCACCTGCGGACGGTGCAGCCGCCGGAAGCGCAGTCCCGCCGACTCGTTCATGTTGCGCTCGGCTCGGTTGTGGAGCTCTCCGTGTACAGCTTTGATCCGGGTGGAAGCGAAGGAACAGCAACCTGCTCTGACAGCGAGCAGACGATTCTTCTTCTTCTTCTTCTTCTCCTTAATTTTACTGGCGGTTGGTAAACAACAAAACGAAGCTTTACCGCCGCCGACTGGTGTGAGCTGGAACGACCTGAAAAACAAACAAAGACCTGCGCACTGAGGTTGGGCTCAGCTGTCCTCTGTCCACCGTACTCACATGTCCCTGTGTTATGTTTGTCATCAACAGCGTGTCTTTTTCTCGATATGACCACCTCCCCTCTCCTCCTCCTTCCTGTGCTCCTCATTTCTCCTACTCTCCTCTGAGTTTTATACAGCCACCGTCCCTTCCTTTCTTGCTTCATGATTATGTCTGTGTGACGGAGGTTTTGTGGCTTTCTTCGCAGCTCTATCTGCCATTTCATTCGCTCTCCACAGCGAGCTGGAATCCAGAAACAGCAACTGTAATTCTGTAAACATGAAAGTAAATGCCCTGTCACTATAATGTGAAGTCTGCTGCGGCATCAGGAAGTATCCATGGAGGTGTTGCTGGTAACGGCACTCTTTGATGTCTAACTGATCTGAGTTCTGTTGCTCGTCTACCCACAGTCCTCCCAGAGCTCTTTGTTTCCCTCCTTTCTTCCTCCCAGCGACGTTTGATTCCTTCTTGTGTTTGGTGTTCCTGCCCGTGGTCCTGCACATTTACCCAGTAATTCAGTATGAGCTGTTCTCTTCTCATTCCCAGTGCCATCTCTCCCATCTCCACCAGTAAAGCTGCTGTTGGGGTTGTTTTAAATGCACCTGTGCACAGTCTTAGTGCCTGATACTGAATATGGTCTGACTGTGTGCTGCTGCGTTCTATGCTACACATCCATAATCCTACACCGATCTGACCCACCCAGTGTGTGTCCTCAGGGACTTCCTGTCCGCTCCCCAGTCCATCACAACTAAACATCTCATTATATTTATTATACATCTGTTATTCTCTGGGTGTGAACAGGCCAACCACAGTCCAGGAAACTTAAATGTACTCGCCCTAACTCTTGACCGTATAACTTAAGCTTGACATCCTCACCAACTCTTTTCCTGTAAAAACATTGTCTTGGTCTCATCGATGGAACATTTAAAAACCCACTAATACAACCCCTCGTCAACTTTTCCAGTCGCTCCTGTAGTGACTTTACAATAAACTCTACAGACTTCCCTCTCTCTCACATTGCTCCATCAAAGGAAAAGCCCAACCCTCCCTCTAAGTAATTAAACACATCATTTATCATTAAGGAAAATAACAAAGGGCTGACTGTGCTCCTACAGGAACCCTCTGCGAGTGAATCCTCGTTTGTATTTGTCTTCCCCTTAAAAAATCCTTTATCCACCTGAACTGTTCCAAACACAGCACTGGATGTTTACATGTGTATCCTTTACTGTCTGTGTAGTACATTAATCTTACATTTATTATTAGCTCCATTATTTCACAGACATTAGATGTTAAATCTATTGGTGTGTAATTCCCTGGTTCATGTACGGGCAGACCTCTGCCTCCTTCCAGCTGTGCCCAAGTTTCTCCCAAACTCTGTTAAATAACTCGAACTAAAGATCAGCTGACTCGCTGAGATGGTTTATCATCATATAGCAAACCTGATCTTTTCCCGCTGCTGATAATCTAGATTTCCAAAGACCAATAAAATAAAATAACATAAAATACAAATTTAAAGTTTTTAGGCAAAACTAAATTTGAAAGTGAATTTGAAATTTTAAAAAGAGAAAAAAACATTTTTTGATTTATTAATTATGTAAAATGAAAAACATAAGCATGAGAGTACTCACTGCATCTGAAACATAGCAGCTCATTAGCGTTAGCGCTATAAATAAAATATTGTCACTAAAATAGTAGAAAGAAAATAAAACATGTTTGTTAACGTTGGATTTTTTAAAAAGAGAAATCCTTTTGTTGTCATTATCACAGCCCACACGTGTTTTATGTATTTTTGATCACATTAAATTGTTTTGTCTTTATAGATGTTTTTATTTATAAATTGACATATAGCTGAAACAAATGTAGGATCTTTACCGTTTTATGGGTAAAATTAATTTGATGTTGTTCCGACCTTAGAAAAATAAAAGCCCACAGATGTGAATGTTTACCGTTTATTTCAGTGTATTTACATCATCATCGGTTACGTACACGGTTTAATGATTGCAGACTCTAAATGTGCTGAATTTAAGATCACGTGAAGAAGAAATAAAATCATGTAAAATGTGGAGTCCACTAGTAACGAGAGAAACCCTCCCTCAGTGTCTCAACGTTTCTCCGTCCAATCAGCAGCGGCACTGACTGCCACGCTGCTCCTGATTGGAGTAGAGCCTTCACCTGTACCTGACGCCCCGCTCACTCCCTCCTAATTCTTCTACTTATTCTTCTTCTCCTCTTCTCTCTGCTTCCTGTACTCTTCGTGGACTTCTATGATCTCCTTGACGACGGACGGGTCGTCCAAAGTTGACACATCACCGAGATCCTCAGTTGTTTCCATGGCAACCTTCCTCAGGATCCGCCTCATGATCTTACCCGAGCGGGTCTTTGGCAGTCGGGTTACTACCTGACAGACAAGAGTGGCACACTGAGCTCTGATTGGACGACACAGCCGAATGCCAGCAAGTACTATGATCAGTATATCAACACATTTACAAACTTATCAAAGCAAACCGACAAGCGAAGAAAGAAGAAGAATAAAAACGTTTTGGTTTTGTAAATCAAAGTCATAATAAATGTGCCACGTGTAAATATTCCACATTACAGGTAAATATTTAACTCATTTTTCCTGTTTCTGTCTGGTTGTTTCTGGTACTTCCTGTTTCCTGCTGACCCTTAGAGGGGTGTGGGGGTGAGTTCAGACACACACTGACCAGGAAGTGCTCGGGGACGGCATATCTGGCGATCTTGGTGGCGACGAGCTCTCTGAGCTGCTGCAGGATGGCGGGTGCGTCATCACTGAGGTCCTCCCTCAAAACCACGAAGGCAAAAGGCACTGAGGGCACACACACGCACAAACACACACGCGCGCACACACACACACACACACAGACACAGCGTAAGCTTCAACAAACATCTGGAATCAGACTTGAATCATCTGATTGGCTGCTGCCTGTCAGCTCTGTGTGCCTCGTTTCTTTAAATGCACTCTGCCTGAGTACCGCAGCAATTTCCTAACGTTGTAAACCTGCTCAACACTTGGCAATAAAACCCGTTCTGATTCTGATTCTGCCTGCAGACTCAGTGCCGGCCCAGCAGGGGGCAGCAGAGTCTCATGAACCAGCAGCTTGACGGCATCACTATCAATAAACCCAATCGGACTTCTTCATCTCTACCCTTCCTTTCCTCCTTCCTTGTTTCCTTACCTTCTCCCTTGATGTCATGAGGGATTCCTATGACGGCTGTTTCTGGAACAGCTGGATGTTCATCCTGCAAAGAAGAGCACACGTGTGTCAGCCGCTCGCAGCGAATCAAAAACATTGAAGATACACCTGTGGTATCCATTTAAATCTCTTTAAATCGCCTCGTTCTCGACTTATCGCATTTAAGTGATTTTCAACAAACTTGACCTGTGACCTGTGACCTTGGCTTCGGAGTCAAATATGTGCTCAGCACTTTTGCTCAGGAGTGTGAAATGATCGTTAACAGAATAATACTCTGCATGTTTCTGAGTCCTGTGTGCGTCTCACCAGAGCGTCCTCAATCTCAGCCGTGCCGAGGCGGTGACCGCTCACGTTGATGACATCATCCATGCGGCCCGTTATCTGGTAGTAACCGTCCTCTGAGCGGTACGCTCCATCGCCACTGAAGTAAAAACCTGAAAGAAAAACACCCGGCTCTTAGACGCCGAGTCTACAAACACCACAGACTGTCAGGGTCTATGTTGTAACGCTGACCGGGATACGGTTTGAAATACGCGTCGACGAATCTCTGGTGGTCGCCGTAGATGCTCCGAGCAATCCCCGGCCACGGCTGACTGATGCACAGAGCTCCGGTGACGTCGTTACCTGACAGTGGCTCGCCCTAATCAACAACAACACAACAGCAGGACAGTCGAAAATGATCACAGAGGCCAGTTTGAAAGCTTACCAGCTGATGTACTTCTATGCAGATGATGCAGTTTTATTTCTCACAGCAGAAGCAGAACAATCCAAGGCCAAATCTCAGCTCACCCCCTTTTTTATTTTTAGAACAAAACTGAAACAATCCACAGTGAACAAACGTGTCCTCACAACAGGCAGTTTGGTCATTCTCCAGATGTTAACAGAAATCACTGAAGTTATTTTTTTTTTCAATTATTTCCATTTATCAAGCATCAACCTCGGTCTGAAAAATAACGAGGAAGCACCAAAACCTGCAGTTTCTCTAATGTCCAGCACAGGCAGTAGTGAGTGAGTCCCCATAGACCCCCAAGTTTACAGCCTGATGCAAAAACTGTTAACTTCCCTCTCAGAAACCTGTTTATATTGTATTAAGGACTAAAGTGTGCATTATTAGGGGCGTGGCCTCTTTGGCTGACAGGTGCATGGTGACACAGGCGGCTGTAGCTGCTCGCTGTCTGCTTGGCTTCAGCTGAACTCGACCTCTGGACCGTGTTTGTGCTGTTGGAGGATTTTTAATGATATCATCTGAAAATAATATGGCTGCTGTGAGGTCACTGTACTAGCAGAGCCTCTACAAGGCTGCGCTCCAGTTTTAGCATTTTGATTGGATGTCACTGATCAGCAGGTATGGGAGTCTGCGTGATGCAGACGGACACCTGAATAAATCCAGAATCCAGTGTGACGTCCATCTTTGATATGCTGACTGTGGCTCCAGGTACCCGATGAAGACCACCCAAGACCTGCTGACAGCAGCTGTCGCTGAAGCCGCTTCCTGTTAACTCGCCAGCTGGCATTATTTTGTTTGAATAAAACCCAATGAACTCGTTTCTGGACTTATTGAGGTGGAGTGGGCGCCCAAAGGCTGCATGAGGCATCAAGTTTGCATTAGATGAAAGCGTGCTGTCAGTGAGACTCCAGCAGCAGGAGTACTTTTACTCATATACAGTACTCTTACTTTGGACATCTGAAACCTTTTCTGAGTTTCTTGAAATAGTTATTCAACAAAACTATTTTCAGCAGCACACAAAAACAGCTCAGACACCGAGCATAGGGGAACAGGTCCCTCTAATGTGTCACGGCTCCACGCCGACAGCGACGCCACTGTAAGTGGTCCGAGCGAAATCCTGGACAATCAGCGGCTAAACTGCGTTAACTTGAGAGGATTGGAGTGAAAGTGACCTCGAGCTCCTCCCAGGATGAGAAGCTGAAGGAGGTCTAATCTAATTGAGTCCTCTCTGATGAAAAACCCTCAACGCCCGCAGATTACGCCTCTTTAACGAGTGGATAATTAATTTGGGGACGCGGCGATCGGAGTCTGAAAGTCTGTTAATCAAAGCAAACAGATGCTGCGGCGCCATCTTAATGGAGAGATTAGAGAGAGGGTGTCACTGGAAGGCTGGAGCATCTGAAGGTCTCAGCGTGGTTAATGAGACGCAGGATTGATGCGAGGCTGCAAACAGCTTCAGACACATCAGCAGGTCTGTCTCTGAACAGCTGCACCATTCGAAATGTAATGATGCTTCCTGCTCCCCTCTGACTCTGACAGGACCGCCGCCTCCAACGTGGACTTCCTGTCTCATCATTAAAGAGTTCGCTGTGGTCAGAGGTCACTCACAGATGATCAGACCAGACAGTGCAGGTTTAAGTCTTATCGTCATGTTTCATCTCAATCGAATCCGTTCTTGTACGATACTTCGAGTTCTAAAGGTCAAGGCGGGGTCACAGGGACGCAGGTTCATGGGGCTCACAACGAGCCACCTTAAAGATGGTTCCCCTCTCGTGCCAGATGCCTCCAGGTATTTGACCTTTAGTGAGGTGGAAAGACTGAAGTGTTTGTGGTTTATTTATCTGCCACGGGTCTGATTACAGCAGTGCTGATCGTGTCATCATAAGTGAGACTTTCATGATAATTGGCCTGTTTGAACTGTGTTAAAGCTGAACATTAACATTACTGGGGGTGTGGCCTCTTTGGCTGAGAGGTGCATGGTAGGGTTAGGTCAACATAGCTCACCTTCTCTCCCATCAGGACCGGTTGGATGCCAAAAAACGGCCTCATGGCCATCGCTGGAACGATGGGCGCTCCTTCATCAGCCGGGCGTGGTGCGATGCAGACTCCGCCAGTCTCTGCGGGGGACAAAAAAAAAAATCCCACCGCTGTGAGGTCATCAGAGAGGACGCTGCTTATGCATTCCATGCTTTCTACCCTCCGCCACCACCAGAGGGCCTCAGAGGTCACCTCTGACCGCAGCTTTATTTTCCTTTAATTTCTTAATTTATTGGGATTTTCCTCCTTTTAAGAGTCAGAAGCAGCTGGCAGAGAGTTTAAAGTCCGATTTAAAAACACACTCTGAGCACTCGGTGTCGTGATTGTCGAGGAATTAGGTCACACGCGCCCTGCTGTCGGTGATCCTGAACAGTCTCGTCCCGGGGGGGTTCTGTGAGGCTGCAGGGGGGTCGGGGTGTAAGAGTGTGCAGGATTTGATCTTAATTCATTTTCTGCAGAGCTGCAGATGTTCTGCTGCTAATCGTTCAAATTAGGGTAAAGGCTTCACTAAAGAGAGAATCAGACGGACTTAGAGTCAGATCAGCACCACAAACAAAGAGACCAGGAAACTTCCAGGAATTAAACCCGACTGCTGACTCCACCATCAGCACCATCGCATAGACTACAGCAAACATGCAGAAGAAACCCAGGCAGGCCATTTTTAATTTAATTTGGTAAATGTTCAGTGAAATCAATCATTGTGGAGCCATCAGAACTTTGTCCTCATGAACTGAGGTGAAGGAATCAGGAACGCTTCCTGTGATCTCCAAATGCCTTTATGAATCCTTGGAAACGAAGCTTAATAAAGCACTGACATTTTTTCTGCATCTCAAGAATATTTCCCGTGTTTGTTGTCATAACTTCAGGACCTGCAGACGCTGCTCACACCTGCAAATCGTCAATTTAAACTGTAAATAAATAATGCGCTATTTCCCTCCAGACCGTCGTGCAGCGAACCCGTCGGCTGTGACCGGGATGGCCCGCGCGATGCAGGCCTGCTCACGCCTGTGTGTGAGCAGGCCTGTCTCCGCCTCTGCAGACACACACCTGGGCACGCTTATTGTTCTGCTGCTTCTCATTAAGGATGGGACGATTTCTACGAGCTGAGCTTAGGTAAGACTGAAGGCTTTTATTTTGCTACTGATCATTTCTATAACCAACCCAAGCGCTATCGTTTATCAATGATTAGAAAAATGTACAAAAGTCAGGTGAGCACTCCCTGATAACAGTCTCACCTGTCTGCCACCAGGTGTCCACTAAAGGGCACCGCCCCTCTCCCACCACACGGTGAAACCAGTGCCAGGCCTCGTGGTTAATGGGCTCTCCCACTGCAAACACACACACACACACACACACACACAGACCTCTTAGCTGAGCTCACCTGTCAGCATAACACAGAATCAAAACTTAATCACTGAAATGAGCAACTTCATGTTTAGAGTTATTTTAATGTCATTTAATTAATTTTAACTAGGGGCGGGAATTTAACGCGTTAATTGTGATTAATTAATTTGAGAAAAAAAAAAACATGTAAAACAATGAACACATTTAATTGCACTTTGCATTCCAAGCAAAGCGTAACTTTTGTCAATGCACGATTTCCTGGTATAGCAGTTACACTGATGCCCACATCAGAGCTACGTTGCTGCGACCAATCGGAGGCTGCTCGACGTGAGCCTTGATAAAAGCCTGGTTTTGTGCAAACTGTGCAGAAAGGAGTTAGCATACCACCGAAGCACTTCAACCTCACGGTACCATCTAAATTCAAAACATGTTGCAGCCAGCACAGAAACTGTGGGAGCTGCTGGAGCCAGCAGTCCAAGGACCAACAGAAGGTGAAATGAAATGACCAAAATCAGTAAGTCAACATCGGACAGATCTACAGACTGTCTGTCAAAATGGATCGCTCTGGACTGTAGACCACTATCAGTGGGAGAAGACAGGGGGTCACAACATGCTACAGTCAGCGTCAGGTGAGCCAACTTTCCAGCTGCTGTGCTGAAAAACTATTTAAGGTCAAATTCAACAGTTTTATTAGACTGAAAAGCAAACAAAGTTAGATGCATTACAGACAGCCCTGCTAACATGGAGGAAGTAGACCAGGAGCAAACAAGACTGGGGCGACACAAAGAGCCGCTCATACAGGATGTTTCCACACGGTGGTGTTCAACGCTGGATATGGTTTCTCTCTGCAAAAGAATCAGGAGACTGTTTTTGCTGCTTTAGACGAACAAAAGCACATCTAGTCATTTTAAATCCACCAGAGCGACTGTCCTTGAGCCATGCAGGTAAATAAAAAAGCTCTATAGTGACAGTTACTGTGTAGATTATTAATGACTTCCTTGAAGTGTCTACTACAGGTTTGTGACTGAGCTTCTTGGGGTGAGACTCATATCTCATGATCAGCGGTTTTACCTGCTTTCTGCCACCTGGATTACACCATGGAGGTCTCTGATGATGACTCAAACTACATGGTGACATTTACGACTGCCGTCACAAAGGACCTATCCCAACCTGTAGCTACACTCAACCATCAGTGGCTCCAGATAGCTGCTGTGCTCGACCCGCGCTTTAAGGATTTAAAGTCTCTTGCAAGGAGAGAGGTTTGGAGCAGCCTTGAGGCCCTGCTGCAGGAACAGTGTAAAGATGCCACCACAAAGGAGCCAGCAAAGACAAACAGCCTCCTCCTCCTTGATTCAGATGACGAAGCCCTGTGTACCAGGGCCCTGAGTTTGTACAGAGCAGAATCCACCATCAGACAGACAGACTGCCCTCTGCAGTGGTGGTCCAGTCCAGCAGGGACCCACCCACAGCTGTCTGTCCTGGCCTGCAAGTATCTGATTGGTCCTGAACTTCTGTCCATGTGACAGACTGTTCTCACCTGCAGGTCACATAGTAACAAACAGAGAGCTGCTCTGAGCTCTGTGAACAGGTTTGTCTCAGTAACTGGCTGAAAGAGACGGACAGTAAATAAACATGGAGGATGATCACACTGTTTCAGCCTAATGTACAAAATACTGTTGGCTCAGGTTACTCAGTTTAAAGGGGAAGCTGCTCAATAACCTTTTATGTTTCTGCCTTATTATTATTATTATTATTATTATTATTATTATTATTATTATTATTATTA
>VUQR01016244.1:6183-18700 GCA_015108515.1 Hemichromis elongatus
CCCTCCTCGCTTGTCTTCACATCAAGTGCTTGTGTCTGCACCTTACTCAGCTCAATCCCATCGAGTCACTTTCCACTTGTGTCATCATTAATTACCTCCAACTTATCTGGGCCAGGTGAAAAATCGATATATTTATTTTCTTAAAGGCCATCTCCTAGTCTGTTTTTTAAGGACAGCCAGCGCGGCGGGCCGATACACCAGTCATTAATCGAAGGTTGTTATCGGACGCGATGCTGTCCAGACTGGCTTTTCTCTTTCTCGACACGTCGCACTCTGCAGCTGCTCTGAAGGGAAGGTGACTTTTAAGAAGACAGAGAGATATTCATATAAATGACAGCGGCGACTGCAGAGAAGTTGGATTTGGTGAAAAGTGTGGGTGTGTGAAAATGTGACCGCATGCGTTGGTCAAAGTGTGGAATTTTACACACGTTTGTATTACACGCAGACACACACACACGTTTACTTTTGTAATGGCATTGATTTTGGCGAGCAGCTGTGATCAATCGTGCAGCGTGGCCTTGATGTTCTGACTTGATGTTATCTCTCTCGTATCTCTGCAGTGATGCAGCATTATTTACTGATGCGGTGGGATGCGTGCGTATTCATTAATTAATCAATGAGGCTATTCTTCTCATGTTGTCCCCTAGCCGACCATATATGGGCTCCAAGGCTAAGACAGATGAGGAGAGGAGAGGGCAGGGTGTCAAGGAGGAAGCCAACTACGCTGTGCAAATACCATTGCGGCTTCACTAAGATGGAGCACTGAGGAAAAAGCTCAAGTTAAACAAAATTCAGCCTCACTCAAACACTTAGAAGCTGCATTATAATACCCCAATAAAAAAGAACACAATAAAAACCATTTAAAATTCTGGAAAATTTTTAACAAGTAAGCTGACAGTTGAGATCTCGCCAAATCAATGTACCAATAACTGACATTTCAAATTTAAATTATACCGCAAAAGTCATGTAAGCACATTGACTAAGTAAGCAGCAATAGACAAGGTCAAATAGTCTGAACAACTAGCCCTCAAAAACCCTCGAAAACTCAACTCAAATTCAGTCTGATTCTACAATCCAATCTGGAGTAGAACTGAGTTGCAGTACACCAAGAATAATAAACAGTGAGGTTATAAAATTTATGAAAGGTTGGTTATGGAATTAGAAGTCAGAAACTGTGAATACCAAAACTAAATCAGAGGCTCGCCTTAGAGAAAGAACCGTCTGCTGATGCAAAAAAAAAGGTTCTTAGAAAATTGAAACCAGGAATTGTAAGAGAGTTTATAAATTGAGAAGTTCACCATCTACAAATTGTCTGTAGACAAAAATGATTCAGTACTGTGGCTACTCCCACTAGAAACCCTTTCCTGGCTGTAGACGTGATGAAAAGGTCCTGCTGAAGCTCAAGCGGAGCATCAGAACGGGGAAGAAAGGTGATTTAAATGGCTTTGAACGTGGCATGGTTGTTAATGCCAGATGAGCTGGTCTGAGTATTTGAGAAACTGCTGATCCCAGTAGATCAGCAGTTTCCACCATCTCTGGGGTTCACAGAGGATGGTCCGAAAAAGAGAAAACATCCAGTGAGCGGCAGTTCTCTGGGAGAAAATGCCTCGTTGGTGCAAGACTGCTTTGAGCTGATAGGAAGGCAACAGTAACTCAAAGAACAACTCGTTACAACCAAGACAATCTCTGAATGCAAAACACATTTAACCTTGAAGCAGGTGGGCTACAACAGAAGAAGAGCACAGTGGGAGCCACTATTGTCAGCTAAGTACAGTTCAGCATTTGGCGTAAACAACACTGTCTTCTACATCAGTGGTTCAAGCTGCTGCCACTGTGTGGGGATTGTTTTCTTGGGACACCTTGGGCCACCGAATGCTTAGTAGCAACTGAGCATTGTGTAAACGCCACAGTCTACCTGGGTATTGCTGCTGACAGTGTACCCATCATTTGATGGCTGCTTCCAGCACAACATGCCACAAAGCTCAAATAATTTCAAACTGATAATAAGTTCACTGTACTCAAATGGCTTCCACTGTCACCAGATTGCAACCCAATCGAGCACCTTTGGGATGTGGTAGAATGGGAGATTGGCATCAAGGACGCGTTGCCTGACAAATCTGCAGCAACTGTGTGATGCTAACATGTCAATATGGGCCAAAATCTCTGAGGAATGTTTCCAGCAGCTCTGAAGGAAAAAGTGATTCCAACCTGTTACTAGCAAGGAATACCTAACAAAATCTATGTCTATGTGGGCCACACGCTTACCTTCTGTAGCAGGAAACGGCGTTTTTCCCTCAGTTTTGGCCTCAGCCAGTTTTCCAGTCCTCAGCAAAACCTCAGCAAAGTTTTCTGCAGGCACTTCTTTGTAGAATAAATACATATCTTGACTCTAAAAGAAAGAATGACAAAGGAAGAGCGATACACTACTTTTATTTATATTAAGGCAACCCTCCCTCCCCATATCTGAGCAGACTAGAAAAAGCACAGTGACACAGGATGAAGATGACTGAATATCTTCATTCTCAAGGAGTCAGACAGATGAGAGCCTGAGTGAACAAATGAACTTCAGAGCCAAGTAAAGCTTTTCAAAAACAGGCCCTTTTGAAAAGTCATTTATAGGTTTCTTGTATACAAGTTATTTCTCATGTGTCTGAGAGGCGGACAATAAAGTTTCTGCTCTTGCTCCGTCTCAGAGCTATCGCTTCGGCGCAGAGTGTGTCCTGTCTGTCTTCGCCACTCTGTCTCTATCCATCCTTCAGTCCTGTTGCATTTGTCTCTCTTTCTCTCTCAATCAGTCTCTCCTCAATCCCCACTCCCTTCATTGCAACTGTTAAGGTAAAAACTAATCCCATTGATCAGCCGGCTCATGGACAAATGGACGCGGGGAGTAATTATTGGTAGATGGATGATGGAAGATGGATGAATGCTGGAGATGAAGTGAAGGAAGGGATTTGGAGAAGCCTATTAAAACGTCATAAGAGGAGATGTATCGGCCTTCTCCGTTTCCCCTCCCGTCCACTCTTTCAGCTCTCCATATGATTTGTGTCTCTGAGTAAAAAGCCCAGTCATAGCCCAGAGGCGACCACTTTCCAGGTACAAAGGTCAATCTACTCCATTTCTTACTTTTACTCTTTTGTTTCCCCATAACTCCTTCTGTTGGCATTCTTTTCTTTTGGATTACTTTTAACAAAAACCCCATCTCTTACGTTCCTCAGCATCATACACGCAGTCCAGAGTCTCTTCTGTTAGTACGTGGCATTATAATTGTTTACTCTAAAATCAATAATCATTTTGTCTCAACACTTCTTTTTAAAGAATGTATAAGTCATAGCAAGAAAATCTAATTAATTGCCCAGTCATAAGCCTACTCAGGCAGTTTTTGCTGTAATTTGAAAGGATGGCCTGGGGTGAGAAAACAAAACATAAAAAGAAAGAAGGTCGATAAGAATGTACGAAGCACAGAGCTACGAGAAACACTGGTCTCAAGCCACTCACCGTGTCTACATAGGGATCCTCAATGAGATCCTGATAAAAGGGGCTGCAGCCTTGATGCTCCAAGTTGGCGTTCTCACATGCCCCTTCCTGGCTAGTTGCTCCTGAGCCGCGACCCTGAGGAGCCATCAAAACATCATTAAACTTTCACAACATGCCCTCAGCACTGTCATATTTTTTTTTTCCTGTCCCACAGCTAACATCCGTGCAATTTTCCCCTCTTTCTTTAGAACGCCTCAATCACGAGTACCCCTCCCAATTGCTGCCAACACTAGAGACGCCATCAATCTCCACCCGGGCGACCGTCGGGCCCGTGCAGCCACCAGATATTGAAATATTCAACAGGAGGGCCGATTAATTATGCAGGAGATGGGCTCTTGATTGGTTATTTTTGAAGTCTGCGAGCAAAAGTATGTGAGGTATGGGAGTACAGACAGACATGAGATCTGTCTATGCAGTCCATTAGTCTGTAGAGTTAAAAACAAGGAGCATACATCCATAACACTGCTACGCTGTTGCTGGCTAATTGATCACGATTATTACACAGAATATACACATATTTATATCAGTCCAATACATAGAAACTGTATTTTTTAAACCTAGTGCACCCATTAAGAGATTTACTAAAAAAAAAAAATCATCATCTGCAGCGAAGAGTTAATAAAACAACACATTCGATGTGTTCTTACATGCAGCGGCCGGGTGTAATTGAGGGAGTCCTTCCACCAGCGGTGGTCACTGACCGCAGTCAAAATAGCCTTGGTAGTCAGTCCTGTAGTGGTCAGGACTTCCATGGTCTTAGCTGTAGTCCTGTGCAGGAGGTCTCCTGCTGTCCCCACAGAGGAGCCCACGCGGGGTTGGTGCTGAAGAGAAAGACAGAGAAATAAAAATTGATGGCAAATATATTCTACCGTGTCACTCTGGAGCCTTTGTAGAAGTACCCACTACAAGGGGCTTCACAATTTGAGAACAGTGTGCAGCATACCACAACACGTCCTATTTGTAAATAAAAACACAGCATTGCTCGATCTGCACTGCTAGATTAGACCCATGAATATTCTATTCTATTTTTTATTAGGTACTTCTGAGAAGCCATTTTAATAAGTGCGGGGCTCTTTTTCTTTTACTGGTTTATTTATGTAGTGCATAGAGGAATTACAATATGCATTCAAGCAGGGCCCTTCTGGTTCTGAAACACACATTCGGTATTGTGTGTTTGTTCAGGAAACTTACCAAAAGTCAAACAGACAGAGGAAAATTCTACACAGGCGTTGGACAGATTCATAACACAGCAAGTTTTTCTGTGGTTTCTTGAAGCTTCGTCACTAAGATTATACAAGTGAATTAAAAATTGTATTCAGTCGTTCTCTCCTTGAAAAAGACAACGCTTGTTCTTAAAGAAGCAGCATTTATCTCTTCTAACACAGAGTCAGATGATGTGATCCACTTGAAACACACCTAGTATATATCTTAGAGGCACAAGACTGTGTGGGCTGTGCAGGCTTAATTCAGCTCATCCGAAAATAAGATTATAAATTTTCTGTTGGCTAAACACTGAAAGACAGGGTGATAAAGAGTTATGACATTTATCCAGGTAATTTTGACTATTTCAAAGTTTTAAGAAAACAGAACTGTGAAAATAATGTTCAAATTATTCCTTAGAACTTCCGAAAAGTCAGAATTAAAAAAACAAACAAAAAAAACAGCAGAATTCCAAGAATAAGGTCAGAATTCTGATTCTGGATTTCTGACTTATTTTTCCTTTATTTTTCTACCACTAATCTCAGAATTCAGAATTTCTCAGAAAAAGTTTAGAGAAAACTGTCGATATTTTTCATCATTTGTCCTCATTTTCTTCCACATCGGCCGTTCTACATCCTTCCATCCTTACAAAAACCAAACAAAACTGTGCTGGAAATCTTAGTATTTCCACCTTTTTTTAAGCTGGTAAAACATTTGCCACCTTTTTCAGATATAGAGTGCTTCAGGAGTGGTTTGGGCAATATCATGTCAACTTTGAACAGAGTCAGGCTAGTCGAAGAAGTTGTCACAGTTAAGTCACAATTGTGGTGTTGGTGTGCTGTTTGTTTTCTGAACTACCTTTCACAAAGCAGCATCAGTATTTAGTCATCAATCCTCTCTGAGAGCTGCCTCATCCACAAAAATCTTTAAAACTGAATATTTAGAAACGAAGGGTGCAATCTTTTTGAATGTATATTAACAAGTACACCACAAAATTCAATAAAGTACTGTTTTCTGTACATTTGAAAATCTTTATAAAGCCATCTTGGGAGATCCAGCAGGCTGGAGCCAAATCATTTAGTGCCTTTCATCAATACTTTATTTAGCAAGGGATTAAGGGTAAGAGCATGAAATGAAAGAAAACATATACGTATGATGAAAAGGTATAATAAAAGCCAACTATACAGTACAGGCACATACACAGAAAGCTGCAAAAATACATGCCCACAGTGCGCACACAGAACACATTTGGGCAGCTTAAATATATACAAGTGAGGGACATCAATACAATAATAAAATGATAACGGACTGATTCAAATGAGCACCTATTTACACACAAAGGGGGATGAAAGGCAAGTCATGAAACATTAACACCCACTCAAGGCATCATAAAGCTGGCAGTACTGAAGAGGAGGAGAAAGGAAGGCATAAATAAAACAAGGGAGCTGAGGACCTTAACACTAGATTTACACCTCATCAAATATGGAGCGGCAGGAAAACACACAAACTGAACAGGACAGAAACAAACCCACACAGGGAGAGGGGAGGCGGTTCAAACAAGAACATGCATGGGAAGCATGTAATGAAAAACAGAAAGAAGAGGGGAAAGGTAGGGAAAAAATATATATATTTACCTTTAAAGAGTCTGTCTCGTCAACTTCTGTATTTACAGGCTTCATTTGATAGTTAACAGCCTGGTACAACACCTGCAGGACAGAGGGAGGGAGGGAGGAAGGAAGAAGGAAAACAAGAGATTAGAGTTATTTTGCCAGAAATAACAAATTCAGTTTCCTTCATATTATCTGACTGGAAAAAACAAAGTTCACTCAAAGGCAAAAAAAAAAAAAAAAAAAAACATCCTGAAAAGATGTGTTTTGTTGTGTGTGTTTGTGTTCCTTTGAGTTTGTTTTGTGGTGGCCACTTTTTTTGTGTGTTAGAAATTTAAAGACCAGCAAGCAATCATATAACTTTACTTTTAAGGTATTGTTTTTATCATCATATGCTCTTCTTAGAGTGACTCATTAGGGGGCTGGATCCCATTTTCCCTTCCAAACTGCCTCTTTGGAAGGTTTTCATCCATATTCTACGGCCTCTGGAAGGGGCTCTATGAGGACTGTGGAGGATATCTGAGTACAGTCAAGTTGTCATGTTCAAGAAACCAGTTTGAGATGATTTAAGCTCGTTAACATGGTACAATGCAGCCACAAAGGCATAAGCGTGTTCAGATTAAGAAGTCAAAAAGTATGCCAAGAGTATGCAGGATGGATCCATGCTTTCTTGTTGGTTACCCAAATCCTGACCCTCCGATCTGAATGTTGCAGCACGACAGACCCGGCAATCTTTTTCCAATCTTCTGTTCAATTTTGGTGAGCTGTGCAAATTGTAGCCTCACTTTCCTGTTCCTAGCTGACAGGAGTGACACCTGTAATGCTCTTTTATTGTTGTAGTCCATCTTAAAGGGCGTGTTGTGCGTTCAGAGATGTTCTTCTGGATTTCTTGGTAGGAACAAGTGGTTATGTGAGTTACTGCTGGCCTTCCTATCAACTCTGACCATCCTCCTCTGTTCTCTGGCATCAACAATGTGCTTTTGTCAAAGAACTGCTTCTTACTGAATATTTTCTCTTTTTCAGACCATTCTTTGTAAAGATCAGTTACTGAAAAACTCAGACCAACCAACAACCATGCCGCATTCAAAGTCACCTAAACCATCTTTCTTCTCCATTCTGATGCTCTTCTTGGACTTCAGGAAGGTCTACATGCCAAAAAGCACTGAGTTGCTTCCATTTTTTTTAACTGGCTAATCCAAAAATTGAATTTACTGATTATCTCTACCTGCTTTGTCGCCATGGCAAAGCAGACCTTTTAAATTACAAACACATTAAGTCAACAGTAAATTGTTTCAGTAGTAACGGCAACAATATTCATTTTATATACAGCTTACATAAGCCCTTAGATGTTTGTTCAGCTTATTCTATGCTAACATAAACCCTCCCCATATATAAATTAAAGAACTTAATCTATCTCATAACTCTGTTGCTACAGTAACTGTTTGTCAGTACTGGACAGCCAACCTGTGGTTCACTAGTAACCCTCTTGTATTAGCAGCTGCAATGCCTCACTACTCAGTATGCACCCACTTTGCTCTACCACCAGTTATTTCAATTTTCATTGTTACAAGCCTTCAACTTTCCCACCATCACAAATTCTCTTCTCGCATATATTTGCTTCAAAAGCTCGCTATACAAACCATTTTCATTTTGGACACACATGAAAGGGCAAAACAAAATGACAGCAGCAGCCGAACATGAAAACTATATAACAATGCTGTTAATAAAACGCCCGGCTGGTTTACCTGAGTTTGTAGGTCACTGGAGGCAGCCAGGAGGCTGTGGATGCTGTCAGGGGGGCAGTGTGTGAGAGAGAAGGCTAACAGCTCTTGCCGGGCCTCCAGGTCTCCATAACCGTCACACTGACCGAGCAGACTGCACACCTCCCATGCTGGACTGTAACCTGGAGGGAAACAAAAAGAGAATGTAACTAGAAGATCAAGGCCGATCAACACATAATGACAAAGCATCAAACACAAAATGCATATTGTAAAATAATCCGTGAATATCCAGAACATTAAAACAAAGAACAGAATCTAAAAAAATATAGTGACTTTCAAAGCCCTTGGGGCATTAACAAATACTTAAATCTTACTTAAGCACACATCTCCTTGAAGAAAATATCAGCCTGAAACATTGTAACAACTGAGCTACATTTGTTCCAGCTTCATCATAGCCAGAAACCAGCGCGCCGCCATGACTTCGTTTTTACAAACAGATTCAATTATTCCTGCTGTGTTCATAGAGAGAGAATACTGTTGCTTATCTGATTACACCCTCTCTCTCTCTAACACACCTTTTTCTCATCTAAGCAGTCTCCCATTACTCAGGAATGTAGAAAAACAGTGAAATTCAAGTTGTTTTCTTTCCCTTGCACTTAATTTTTCTGTAGTGGAACATATTACAGCATCAACCAAGCCATCCCCGTCCCCATTTTCTCAATGTTGAGAAAAATGGCGATCGCTCGACCTTTCTGTCTCCTACCCTAACACGCTGCTTTAAGACTCGAAAACTGGACATATTTGGACATCCAGCTCTCTTATGATTTCACACGTTAAACTTGGATCAGTTTGAAAGTAGAAGTTTGCTCTCTGTGGTGAAATCGTGCACAGTGCAGGTGGTCAGAGCAGGACTTTAAGGAAAATAGCAGCCTCGTACACTACCACTTAGCCTCCTAGCAGACACACCTACAGTAATCATTTCAAAATCCTAAGTGGCCTTGTTCTGAAGTTATAAGATTTTTAGAAAACTTATTCCAGGTCAAGATCACTGAGATTCAAACCCATCCAAGATTTTTTAGCAGATGCACCTATGGTATCAATTTGTAGTTCCTCCATCGCCTCGTTCTCGAGTTACCGCATTCACAAACTTAGGTGTCTATGCTGCCTGCCCTCCCAGATGACGGATGACAAAAACCCATCAGCCTTTTTTTTTTACAAAAATATTACAAGTGGGACCAGCTTCGTTCAGAGATGCTGAGGAAGAGTGCAGTGTGGGAGTTTTTTTGACTCGCAATGTGCTACACACAGCACTGACCACCACCAAATAAAGGTTTCAATATCACAGTCAATATAGCACCCAGGTATTCAAAACCAAAAGACCCCATTGTTCATCGACCTCTTTTGCTAAATGTTATTGCCTATCAGTCTCCTCCTGTTCTTGTTGTACTGCATGAGTGGTGTAATAAGCTTAAGAATAAAGAAATGTTTCTTTTTATTAAGGTTTAAACATGGAAACTAATCAACAGCCCCCCTATAAGAGTGATACCAGTAATCAATGATGAGGTAAAAAGATCAGTGCTCATTTGACTTAAATCCTATTTACACATCACATGTATTATAGTTTCCCTAAAGCCTCTACTGGTCTGTGCACAGTTTCAGTTACCTGCAGTCATGAGGTCCTGACAGAGGATGTATGACGCCTTGAAGTCCAGACATTGAAGAGCTTGCTCTGCAAGCAGGGTCAATACTTTGCCTTTTCTCATTGCTTCATCATCCCCTAGGCATGCAAACACAGATATTCGTTTAAATTAGTATAAATGGATAAAAAAAAAAAACAATCTGTTGCATTTGTTTTTTTAATCTTGACAAATGTCAACATTCAAAAACTAAACAGCAAATCTCATAAGGCTGCATATTACATACAGTATCTGTCTCAATAAATTTCTTATTAAATTTCCCTCTGTGAGCAGACTCACACACAGGCTCTAGGTTGAAATAAGAAAATCCTCAAGTATTAGCCGCAATGCAGTCAGGGCTTGAGACCACATAATAACTGGTGTCTACCACAAATGAGATTATTGCCATTTCTGTTCATCTCCAAAACAGGGTACTGTAAAAATACCACTGTAATGTCGCGCTAAAAAAAATCAGAAATCAGAGTTTGATATCTCAGCGTTCGTGGGATTGAGTGCGGTGTTAACATTCATGTGGTAGCTCAGGACAACCTTTGATCTGTGTGTAAGCTCTATAAACAAAAGGCAGAGGACGGGACGATCAAAAGAGGCACGGTCAGGAACAACTTCTGAATAAACCTGTGCACTCAAGATCAAAGAACTGGTTGAGATGAAGAAATGTGATGGCACTGAATTGGTCCGGGGCTGGCTGTGTTTGTTTGTGCGTGTGTGTGCGTGATGACAGAAATGCTGTGTTTACTGTGAAGGGGGAAAGAGGTGTTTGTCAAATATTTTCAGGGTGACTGGTGAAATGGCATCTTCAAAAGCTGTCAAGACCTCAATATAGAAGAGGTTTGTGTATGTGTGTGGCGGCACATCTTTGTTCACCCTGTGCTCTTTTCCACCATTTTTTTCCCCTTTTAAATCAAACTATTCCCTGGCATTTATTTCAAGCTGATCTAAAAATCAGAAATCTTGAAAATCCAATTGAAACCTTTACCTCTCCTTGATGGTCCAACCAAAGACTCGAAGGAACAAATAGGAGCATGTGTAGTTCACCTGACAGCATTCAAAGACTCTACAGTGGATTATAACAATCAACTATTCAAGTTAGAAAAAAATGCCACATTTGGTATAATATGATTATTTCGTAAATAAACAACTTTTCCACCTCTACACCATAAAATGAAATGATTCATGGATCACTTTTTTGCAGGGGCAGGAACTGAACCCTAAGGGTTTTTAGCCGGCGTGCTGGTGATACCTGCATTAAATATTCACGACAGAGCCCCAGAGCTACGCACCCTTCAAA
This sequence comes from Hemichromis elongatus, assembly GCA_015108515.1. Taxonomy (NCBI): domain Eukaryota; kingdom Metazoa; phylum Chordata; class Actinopteri; order Cichliformes; family Cichlidae; genus Hemichromis; species Hemichromis elongatus. The sequence continues at coordinate 17,231 of VUQR01016244.1, forward strand.
AGCCTCCCTCCTGCATTTATTTATTTAAAAATGTGTTTATTGCTCTTCTCATCTCCCTTTGCCCCCCCATTTCTGAAACCACACAGCGAGAGATTCCTGCTGACAGAATGTGAGCAGCACAGACACAGAAATGCCACAAGACCAGTTAGCAGGTTTCCTTTAGCTGGTGACAGGCCTCAGACAGAAAGGACAGGACTATGAATATAAGAGACAGAAGACAAAATAGGGAAGAGAAGGAAAGATAGACAGTCACAAAGAAAAGAGTCGATCTTATATTCTCAAAAAGACAAACAGCAAACGCGGAGACAGGAGAAAGGACATCTTGGTTTTCCCCATAGTTGGGTTTTTTTTTTTTACCGTTTCAGCTGGAAAAGTGGAAAAGTGAGGATTGGAACTAAACTGGTCAAAGTATACAAACTGTACAATTAATTCTACTATGCGTGTTTTCTTCTTGTAGTCTGCATTTCACATCTTTATGTATTAAATGGATTCCATTACCACTTTGCCACATTCACTAAAAATACAGCTCTGCCATCTGAAAATCATGCAGGAGATATAAAAAAGTAACATACCATAAAAACATGAAGAATTAAATTGCTTTCGGCATTACTGAAAATACACTGCACATAATGATTTTTCGAGTCGAGAGTCTGTAAATGTGGTAATTCCTAAGGAAATTAAACACGAGGGGATGAAGGACAGCGTAGAGTCGGACGATTTGACGGAACGTGCAGCGGAAGAGTGAAAATCTTAAGGAAATTAAACCTCTTTACTGAAACGTAGTACATTAACCTTTTTTGATTTGTGACTGTAGTTTGTTGCTTTAAGAGCTGCATTTTACGCGGAAGGATTTGCAATGTGCACTGAGAATAAACTCCGTTTCATTTCACATTTTCTTACACCTACTGCACATTCATTTGCAGTCAAAGACGTGCCAGGTTATGCAAAGAAATTGGACTGAAGTTTGTCCTTTGGCTCAGTCTTTAGGCATACATCTTTGACGACTGTCGTTCAACTATTAGTATCATGTGGATAATAGACACAGTCTTCCAGATATTACAAATTACAAAACATGAGTCTGAAAACTTTGAAGTAACAAAGACGTCATAATAAGATAAATACCCCCAACAAGTGGATGTCAACATTAAAAGACTGATCAATGCTTTTATATTTTGCAAGACTTTCAGCCAGCATGAGACAATAAACAGCTTCAAAGAGGCTGACTGAGGGGTGCCTAGACATTAGCTAAGACGGGCATGACAAGTACATCTTAGAAGGAGAGGAGTTCTAAGTAGGAGAAATCTCAATCTTGCAACTTCCACTTTCACAGGGGGCTTGGCCTGTTGATCCAGGGCTACGATCTATGAGACTATAGCCTAAATATGGGTTCATGGGATTGTGTTTTTAATATAAAAACATGTTGAAAGAAGTAAAAATGTAGTAGAGGAGTAGATGTAGATGCGCCCCCCC
>VUQR01016244.1:48089-69186 GCA_015108515.1 Hemichromis elongatus
CCTGTGGGGCCCCCCCCCCCCCCCAAATGCATGTTTCTTTATAAAGCAGTGGCAGTGAGAATATATCTGTAAAATCCTGTTTCAACAAATTATATGCTCATTATGAATGTAATGCCAGTTTCAAAAAGGGTGGGACAAGACCATGTTTACAACAGCGTTGCATCAGATTCCTTTAACACTGTGTTTGGCTGCTCAAATTTATTTTCCTTGGTTCTTTTCCATATCAAAATTTCACTTTTTGACAGGTTTGGGCTGCAGGCAGCGCGCAGATTCATTCTGCTACAACTGGATTATGTGCTGGATGCTGTCTGGTACTGTCTTGCTGAAATAAGCAAGAACATCTTTGAAACTGCATGAACCATGACGCCGAGGGATGTGCAGATTTCCCACGGTTGCAGACCATCACATGGACAAGCTGGAAGGTTGGATTACTCTCAACTACAAAAATCCACCTTTGTTAATATCAGATGAGCTTAAGTTCAGCACTTAAGAATATATTGCACATGGACTTTGCATGGCTGAGTTTGAACTTTTTTTTTCATGCAGCAGGTAAATGGTTTCTGGAAGTGCTTCTGAGTCCATGCAGTTCTTTTCACCACAAAAAGCAGGTCCATTTATAATATAGGCGCCCAAAGGCGATGGCAAAATTGGTTTTCAGCCGTGTCTTTAAGTTCAGAGATTTCTCTGGTGTCTCTTGATCCTTTAATGATAACACATACGTAGATGATGAAATGCCCAAATTCCTTTCAGTTTTACACCAAAGAATATTACCTCTTTGAACTGCTGAACCATCTGACCATGCAATCTTCCAAAGAGTGGGGTGAAGCCTGACTCCCACCTCTATTTCTGAAAGATTTTGCCCCTTCTTCTTCTTGTTTGTTGACAACTGAGCTAATGAGCTGTTAAATGCTCCACAAGGTGTTTTTTTTAAGGATTAGACAATTTTCCAGCCTTTTTTGTAGCAGCCTTTTGGATGGGTTGCTGGAATCAAAATGACTCAAGTATAACATATAAAAAAAAATAATGATTTTGATTCTCATGACTTTGTACTCAATTACACATATGGTTTGGTTAATTTGCACATTTGTGCATTCACCTTTCATCATCACACTTTTTTGGATGCAGAGTTGTAAGCTTGTCAGAGAAGGTGAAAGAAACATCGAGTATTAAATAGAAAAACGAGTTACGATTTAAGGAAAAAGGCACGCTGAATGGCTGGCTGCGCCCATCAGTAAATTCAGTCCCTGCTATTAGTGAACCATAAAGAGGTGAGGAATGATTTCTTCCCTCCTAAACAACCCTCCATCACTCCTCGCTGCTATTCAGCATTTCTCCAAGCCCAAAGCCAAAAAGACAAAACAGGCAGCGTAGAGTGAAAACCAGGGGGAATAACACTGTAATAACAGACAATTGCATTTGTTCAAGCAAGTATTGTATCATTTGAAGGTGTTCAGCTCTGTCTGAATGTAAATTTAGAAGTAGCAATTAAGTCTCTCTCCTCTTATTTCATTGCTGTCTCTGCCAGCCCGTTAGCTGCGGCGCAGTGCGTACATGTGTGTAGTGACAGAATAAACTTGTATATGTGTGTGCTTTTTAATGACGCCAAAAAGATTCCCACTGTGAGAATGTGAGAAAGACTCTAGAGTGCACGCTCTGACTGAGATGCGATTCCAGTTTTAGGTCATTTTAATTTAAAATGTAGAGGGATGTGCGACTCGTGCGTTTTACAAAGGTGTGACTGTGGATTCTCTGACATTAGAAACGGTGCGAGTCCCAGTGGCGGTACACTTTTCTTTTTTTTCTTTTTTAAACAATGCAGTTTCTATATCGAGAGCGTGAATTGTTGTAAAAGGTGACTAAAGAATACGTTCGGATTATTTCAACACCTTCGCTTCAACGGTTCGGTTAACAGCAACTAGTGTCTCATCAGCAACGAGAAAATTAAACCACCGACTCCGAGCATATCGTTATAATGCGCTCTTCTCCTGGGAAACCTTGTGTCCTGTCATCCATGTGGATGGCACTTCAGCACACCACACAAAAGCCACGTAAATATTGTTACATGCATAGTAAGGCAGTAAAAATGCAATCCTTCCTTTGCTCTCTACACAGACTATTTACCTGCATGCAAAGCTTGCACAAACATGACTCTTCAATACAACTCAGGGATTTTTGGTGCACTTCAGGTACCAAAAATCTTGTCCCTGCCTACAGATTATATTTGTTTTGCAGATATTTGGTTATGAAGCTCAAATCGCTTTGAACCACACCAAGCTTTAAATGCATCTTCCAGCTTTTGGAGTAAACATGATTTTCAATGAATCGTTTCATTTGCTTCTCTCTGAATCTCAGCAACAGTTCACCCAGAAAGGCTTCTGCTTTTTTTAGTCATTTCCTCCATTTACTCTTGCAGGACAAAAAACTCACAGCATCCCAATGAGTTTTTCCATTCTATAATGCAAGAGTTCAGCACTTGGTAAACTATTCGTGTCTGTATCTATAAAGTAAATACACGTGGACCTTCTTGTAAGTGCATTTTTGTGCACGTCTTACCAGGCTTCCGGCAGCAAGGTGGTGTACTCGTGTGGAGAGGTGGTTTCCGGGAAGTTGTCAAGGATAGCTAGCCGATGCTGGAGGAGTTCTGCTCCGTGATATGTGAATAGAATGTCAAGAGCCTGCACGTTGCTCTCCTGTGGCCAAAAAAATGCATGTTAGAAAACACTTAATGTCAATCGGTGACTCGATTTTACCCTTGTGTGTGTTTAAATGACCCAACTAAATCGCAGGCTTGATCTAAAGTAGAGAACCAGTCACGTGCCTAGTTCCAAACAAGGAACTATTATCATTTAAAATGAAAAGACGCACAGCAATAATCAGTGAGACGTTCTGTGGGAGTGTAAGGCCAAGGTTACCCTGGCGTAGTTTCTTGCTGACAAAACAATATTTTGACTTCGGAACTTCTTGAAGAACTCTGCGTCGTATTTCTCCTCCGCTGCATGAGGGCCGCCAAGTATTTCCTGGAAAGTTTAAAGCAAGAGTGAAAGAAAGAGAAAATACTCAGAGAGATACACACACACACAAATCTACAGTTCATGAAAAGAAATTTGTGAGTCAGAGGGTTATCTTTCCAGAATAAATGTTATGAGTGGAAAGGAATTCAGAGTAAAGATGCGACGGAAAGTGCAAGTAGAAGATGTGACTGCAAATGAAGGCACTAAAGCAAAGCCAATAGAGATGCTATTTAATTTTTGTGGCTTACAGCTGTCTTGTCCCTTTAGTTGGCGCCATCTAAAAGTGTGTGTGCATGCGTGTGTGTGAGCATATGTCAGGATGGACCATTTATTGTCCTGAAAAGAGGGATTTATGTGTATTTGTGGTTCTAAAATCTCTGTAGCATCCATTATGCCAGAGCACGTGTGTGTGTGTGTGTGTCTTTGTCCAGAAGAGTGTGTGAGGCGTGTGTGTGTGTTTGATGGATAGCTTCTGAATGGGGTCCTATGGAGACAGAGCCAGCCCAAGTCGGGATGATAAAAACGCTAATATCATATTCATAGACAGCCAGAGAAAATGTATCGGGGCAAAAGGAATCTGACGAGTGCTGCAGTTACCATGACAATGTCCGAATGAAGAGAGAAGCGTCATTCTGTCTGAGTTGAATATCTAGCAGGATAAAATCTCATCTCTCCTACATAGGAGCGAGTAGGGCCCTGCTCAACCGTGATAAGGGTCTGCATGTTCACATTACTCACTGTGAATGTGAAATCCACAGTTTTAAGTAGCTGCAAGTGTCTGCTTTAAGCACGTATCTGTCCATCTATGTAGCACAGAAGCAGAGATATTGTAGGCCTATTATTATTGAAGTTAAAATAATACTTCTCAGTGTCAGTGGGAGCTTTATACCAGACCATCTATTAATTCTTCACATACTTAGAATGTCTCTCGTGGACATAATTTTCAATATTTCTAAATAAAATAAAAAATAGTGGGGGTTAAGTATGACTATTCATCGATGGCAGATGAGAAAAGCCTATTAGCTTTGAACGGATTGCACATTAAAGTTGAACGCATTAGTTTGCCAGTAGGAAAACGAGTATGAAATAAAGACTACAATGACAACAAAAAGTTTTCGTGATTAATATTAGATTCATTAAATAACCTTAATTATACATCTAATAGTAATTAAAAGTTCCTCAAATGTAATCTTTTTCCTCTGAAGTCTCTCCTGAGTTTAGTTTTCAAAACCTGTTTACTCTCCGCACACAGTAGTTTTAAATATGATGAAGAAAAACAGACTTTTTTCAATTAATGTTTTTTTTGCATCGCATTTAAATATTTTGGGAAGATGATATTGCGTTGTTGATCCGCGGAGCCTCAATTTACTTAATTTCTTCATTACGTGTAAATAAAATTAAAATTGTCGGGGCTGAATATTGGAAATTCAATTAATGAGTTTCTTGTTTTGGAAAATATTATGCACCAGTTAAACGACAGAATATTAAGCAACAGTTGAATAAGTTTACTGGGTCCAGCTCTCCCAAAGTGAATATTTACTGAGATTCTTTTTAGTCTTCAAACATGCATCAAGTTAATTACTTGATAGGCTGAAAAAGTAAACAACAAATTTATTGATAAGGATAACTGTTGTTAGTTGCAGTTCTAATGAAATCCATTTACTTGGGAAAACATGGAGAGTTCATTAAGTCGAAGGGCTGACTGCTGTTACCTCGTACGTGGCGAGCCGGTCCAGGTAGGAGAGAAGCTTCAGTCTGCTCCGACACAGTTCCTTCTGCTCCAGAGTCAGCCTAAGCATGCAATCATATTTAAACACGCAAATCAGCACCATACCAGCACAAACAATTTAACACAATTGACATGAGACCTCCAACACAATGACTTTGACTACAGAAATTAACTGCAATCAAATCAAACACAAAGCTCAGTCTGTTGTCTGCACTAACTCACACTCTAGCTTTAAATTAACTGTAAATGGACCTTACACGGTAAACCCACGGGGACCTATATAATAAGGCCTGGGACTGGCGACTACAATACCACACCATGCCCTCTAAACCTAATCATTTTCCAACAGCAACAAATCAACTCCTTATGCCCACAAGAGCCACTCATTCAGGTGTTATGTATAGGATGCAAGCCGTCAATGAGCTGAGTGATTGCCCAGTGAGAACCAAATCCATTTTCAATGTCATTTAATCACAACCATAAATAAAGGGGATGGCCACAAACACCAAGGCACTCTGCTATATAGGATCTACCTAAAACTCAATCACTCAGTGTACAACCAAAAGAAAGAAACCGCAAGGCTGAAAAATGCTCGGAGTGGTCAGATACACCCCCTCGGTTCACACATAAGGTAAAATAAAACTTTTTTTCTTTTCTTTTCTTTTTTTTTTTTTAAACACATGCTCACACACCCTCCAAGTCCAATTCACAAAGAAACAATCGGCCCAGGTGAAGCAGGGTGCAAACCCTCTTATAAACTTGACCTGGATCAACTGCGATGTGACCACAGGGGAGTTGACCTCTCCACCGCTGTCTTAATCCCAAATCCCTCATTACAGAGTGCGCTATCGGGTCTTATCGAGGTCCTCTACACAGACTAACAGAGATTAACACTGGCTCAACACACACTCTGGCACATCAAAGAGCTCCGGCTTAGTGCTAGTACTAGTGGTAATTACTGCTGTGCTTCGTTTCTTCACAGCAATGTAAGAAAAGTGGAGATGGAGGAAGGAGAGTGGTGGCAAGCGAGGGAAGGAGGAGAGATGAGACGTTAGAAAGCAATTTTAGCCATCTGCTCTCCTCTTGAGGTTTTGAATGATGGCTTAATGATAACTTCCAAAAAAGGCTCCGAAATCTAAAAAGAGGTGACAGGATTTCTCTATAACTTAATTTGGTTGAGAGGAGTTCTGACAAAGCTCTTCTATTACTCCAACATGGCTTATTAAATGACATGCAATAATACAGAATGTGTCAAAATGTATTGTTAGCTATGCTATAAGTGATATAATATGTTCTAAAGATATTACTGATCCTTTGAGCATCTTTGTTTTCTTTATTGAGCAGGTAGATATTATTTAAAGTAAAATGCCTCGATGGCTATTTGATACCTTTTGGATCTCTTACTGTTTAAACTTTTCTATATACACAACACATATATAACACTCTGACACTCCAGCAAGTCTCTCCTAGTCTTTGAACAGTATTTAACCAATGTTATACCAAAAAAAAAAGTCAAAGGATTAGACATTCCCAGCCTATAAACCGTAAGGGAACTATCATGAAAACATTCGGAACAACAAACCTAATGAAACACTTAAATCACCTTCACCCAGATGAATATGCCCAGTTTGAAGATGTTAATAAAAGCAAAATTGGCTAAAGTTAATGTTATCCAAAGCTCAGAGCCAGCCACAAGACGGCAGCCTGAATTGAGCCTCTGTGAACAGTAAAACAGACCGAAGCACTTACGAGAGCGATTATGGCGACAAATCAAAAAGAGAAATTGGTCAATGTCCTGCTGCTGACATTGAACCTTTTCCAGAATGTTTAGAACTGGTGACATCCTAAACTGGGAAATGATGTAAGTGCCGGGCAGTTGTTTTTTCGCATATTTAATTCTGTTGCACCTGCTTTTGTGTGGTGAGGTAAAGTATATCAGGTAAAGGTGGATGTAAGAAGCAGAACACTTTAATTTCAGAGTTGTTTAGGAAGTGGAGGATCATCCAAGTTACTGTAGTTTGGGGGACATTGTAAAATTAATAATTTATTTAATTATGAAAATAAAAATCTTTTTAAAAAAGGATGAAATGCTGAAAACTGATTAGCTGGAAATGGAAGTAATATAAAATGAACATCGATCAGCCTTGGTCTGGCGCTCCATGCAAGACCATGAGAAAGGAGGGGGATCAACCAAAGACTATACAGGAGGAGTTTGTTATATGAAGGCCGTCAGGAACACAGTCACCAAGAACAGCACTGGTGACACAGTACGCTGCAATGTACTGAAATACTGCAGCACCCACAAGGTCCCCCTGGCTCTTTGCCAGTGAACATCTAAACGATTCAGAGAAGGCTTGGGAGAAGGTGCTGTGGTCAGATGAACCCAAAAATCAAGCTCTTTGTAATAAGCTCCACCCACCGTGTTTGGAGGAAGAGAAATGATGAGTATGACCCAAAAAACATTCATTCATCTTTTTAATAAAATGTATAATTTTCTAAAAAAAATAATAATAATAATAAAATACACAATATATATACACACACAGGTCATTGATAAAAATGTAAAAACTTTAAATTTTTCAAGCAGCATCATTGTGCTAGAGTAGTATTGCGGAAATAGCCACTCTTAAGGCTTCGACATGGCTGAATGTTTGATTCAGGTTGACATCTCTTGCTTTTAAATTGCTAATCTTACAGAGGAATTCCACTGAGATACAGCATGAACAGTGTGTGCTATAATACACTGTTATACATACAAATAGACCCACCTGGCTATACACTAAAAAGGCAGTGCAGTGCAAGCTAAATTAAAAAAAACAAACAAACAAACAATTACCTGTGGTAAACTAAGGTAAAGATAATAACTGCTTTAAGATCTATGTGCACATATATATTTTATACATCTAGATGCTACAATAAAGCAACGGCCTTCCACACAGACACAAGCACAGTCCAAAGCCGGAGCAAATGAGAAAATTAGACCTCTGACTGATGTCTGACTTTGACCTGATAAGAACATAAACACCTTGCAGCAGACACTACTCTCTTCACACAATTTCCTCCCGTTTCTCATACACACACACACACACACACACAGCTGCAGTATTGCCTATCTTGTTGTATGAGTAAAGTATGAGTAGCAGTTATAATGGCCCTTGGCAGACACTACATTTCAGGATAACTGAATGCATTTTTGCAAATGCAACGCACTGCCAACAAAAGACAGCGAGTAATAACAAGAGAGGCTGGAGAGGTATATTAATATCTATCGTTTCATTTGGTTTTTAGAAGAAAAAAAAAAACTAGGAAGAGTACTGAGAGAGAGTCTAGGGTCTCCTAGGGGTTAGCGACCCAAGGCCAAGTGGTTCGCAAAATAATATGTCATAAATCTAAGTAATATGCTGCAAAACTGAAAGGACTTATTCACAGTTTAATCATTTGCACCAATCAAACAAGCTTATTGTGTTCCAACAAACTCTCATAATCTGGTATCTTGTGACAAATCAGCCTGTTATTACTTTTTTAAGTCAGCAACATCCTGGTGCTGAATAGCTTGGCTTAATAAACAACTACATAACTAGTAGGTTCAACCAAATTCATGTAGGAAGCATTCAGAGGTCTTCCCAATCAGATGCCTGAAACACCTCTGCTGAATACTTTGGATGTGGAATATTGGTTCTTCTCAGTCCCTCCTGAATGAGCAAGTTCCTCATCCCATCTCTGAGGCTAAGCCAAGAAATGCTTTAATGAAAGTTCATTTCTGCTGCTTCTATAAACAATCTCATTCTTTCGGTCACTACTCAGAGTTTGTGGCCAAAGGTGAAGATAGGAACGGATTTATTACTAAATTGACAGCTTCACACTCAGTTTTCTCTTCACCACAACAGACCAGTACAAAATCTGCATCACTGTCGATAACGTACCAATCAATCATTCAGTCTCCCCCCTCCACTCTTCCCTGGTTTATGAACAAAGCCCCAAGACTCCTCCACTTGGGACAGCAATGCAGATTTGTTGGGCAAACGCCCACATACACTTGAACACCTACTTTAAAAACAAAGTGCTGCTCCAGTTTTCCATGACTAGGATGAAATCATTTTAGAACAGAGAAATATTCAACTCGGTCCACGTTGTGAAATGATGATAAGCCAAGGAGATCCTTGAGATGTTTTTTGTTTCTTTTCTAGATGTCATTGATCTCCAAGAGTTTAGAAACTAATGTTATTCAAAACAGAAAAGACAGCTGAGCGCGTTCGAGTCTGATTATTGAAAAAGCCATTCCTGAATAAGAATCCTACATAGTGATCAATAACATTGACAAAGAAAAGTCATTCTTCCCTCTTTAAGAATGATGACATTTTAATTTATTGTATTGACACAAGAAAAATGCTTTGTTGATTATGTCTTTCAAGCATACACACACACACACACACACACACACACACACAAAAATCAAACAAACCAAGGCAAGCTCCAAACGCTGTGGGATTAAAGATGCACTCTGAGTCACATTTACTAGTTAAATACAGTCCTTATCTACACACGCGCGCGTCACCCACACAAAATACGCACATACGCTGTACTACTGTGAAGCAGCTGTGATCGATACTGAGCCATTTCTGTAATGGTGGTGTAGTTAAAAAGAAATTAAGAGAATTATTATCTGTCTCAGGCCTCGGCCGCAGGCCTCAAGGCAACATGGGTAGATCCATTAGTGGGGGCACCCGAATGTGTGCACACCAAAAAAAAAACACATTTTAGGGGCACGTGTGTGAGCTGCCTGGCAGACACTCTGAATCAAAGACAGATAAAGGAGATAAACGGGCATATTTAAAGAAGTTTATTCACCGAGGATTTAATGTAATGGGGTTTTTTTAATGTTTGTACATTATCGATTTTTTTTTACTACCTCCTCTGTCCTCTTTCTTATCCTCCATCTTTTCTTTAGCTACAGTGGAGTACAGTTCTCCAATAAAGCACAATGGTTTTATTACACAGTAACACATAAATGACCAAATGGGCAAAGGGAGAGAAAAACAAACTGAACAGCGACATGAAGGGCAGCTATTACAAAGGATTAACATTACAACGCCCGGGGTCTTCCTCATTTAAAAGCCGTCAGGAGGCTCACTGCTTACCGTAAGAACAAAAGAAAAAGTCATATCCAGCTACTGAAGATTGAAATGTGCGCCTGCACAAAGCCTGCTTGCAAAAACACAGAATGGATATGAATTTAAATGTGCATCAAGCGCTTTAGCGCATGCACCCAGCGCATCCTTTCTGTGGCTGGTCACTTCAGTAGTTATGTGTAATTCAGCTTAAGAGTGTTTCATGATACATGGACGAGTGAATTTGTTTGCATGTGTGTTATGAGAGGTGATTAGTGATCACTAAAGGGTTTTTCATTAGTCTTTCCCTGGGCACTTGAAAACAAAAGCATAAATTACCTCCAGCAGATTACCCACTAATCTCCACCAGTGCTTTTTCTCTGTCTCGCTCTCGCTCTTTTCCTCAAACTCATTAACATCCCTGCCTTTATGATCCCCTCTCTGGTGTGAAACCCAGTCAAACAATCAGTTATAAATTTGGCAGCACTCTAACCCATTCATCCTCCTCCCAGTTTCCTGGTCTACACCTTAAATACTGAAATCACATGTTTCCCCAAAAACCATTTGGAGTACAGTTAATATTTCAGCTGATACAGGGAATAATAATGACTTCATTTAATCTTTAGAAACAGTAACTAACAACCTGCCAACAAGGCGACTCACACAGGTGAGCATTAGGTTCCTCTCTAGAGAAATGAGTCCACCCACCCAGCAAAGGCTTCTGGTGTTTTAGCTCCTTGTCTTTAAAGATTAGTAGAAAAATAATCTTAAAAACTGCCATTGGTTTAGTCAAAAAACAGTATCACAATATAAAATAAAAAGTAGTAATTAGCTTTAGTAACTAAGATACTAAAACAAGGACATGCTTGCCAGCCACGCTCACTCTAAACTACCAGTTTAGCTGGAGGTTTAAATGAACCCTCGCTTACATTCTGTTTATTCGGAAAACTGCCAGCATTTCTGTTCTGCCCTGACAATTATGTGTCCATCTGCTGTTTGATTAAACAAGCGGCAGTCTGACTGGCTGTGTACCTGCTAAAGTCAACTTTGGCCAGCAGCTCTCGTCTCTTCTTGTTCTCCCTCTCCCTCTTCATCTCCAGCTCCTGCTCATCTGAAAGGATGTCTTCGTAAGGAAGGTCATCGAGGTCGACGTCGCCTGGCATGATGAACCTGGGAGACGGCAAATAAATGACAGAAAAAAGAAGCGCTGGTAAACAAAATGAAACAAGCAGAGTAAGTCTATGGTGAGTGACGAGAAGAAGCTGTTATACCTGCCCCCATCTTCCCCTTTTCCTATAGCTATCAGGGCTTCAAGGTCAGTTCCCTTCAGGCCGTACTGCAGCAGCTCTTTAGCTGCATCAACATTCTCCGGGACGCGCTCCACACACTCATGCAGCACCCATGAGCGCTTGCGGATCTTGCTCTAGATTGAATGCAGGAAACAGAAGAAGATGAAGTGAGTTCAGAAGAATTGATGGGGAAAAACACAGAAATAGTACGGGAGGGTGAAAATGTTTGCTATAAATTGGCAAAAATGATGCGTGAAATAGAGGAAGGGGACTTAAGTGCGCGCCTCTCCCACTCATTCACATAGATACACTGAATATTTTTTTCCCTTGCCAGCAAACAAAATATACCATGATTAACACCACAAATTCTGATACAATCCTTCATCTCTCCTTATTTCCTCACATGTATGTGTCTCCGTTGACCGATGCCTTACCAGATAATCTTGTATTGAGGCTATGCTGACGGTACTCTTCCGCCACTGTCTCTGGTAGACGAGGTCAGAGTCCAAATTGTAAGCCTGAGCAAGAGACAGGGCTTCACCATACTCCTCATTGTCAATCTATGAGATAAACAAAAACACAATAAACATTATGAGCCCTTTAATTATGCATATTTCTTTCAGACAGTGGAACAGACAGCACTAAAACAAATCCATATCATCAGGAAAGACAAGCATTTCAACAGTGATTTAGTACGGAAGCTGAGTGAAATAAAATGAAATAATGAGAAGCTTGTCCTGGAATTGGCCAGGCAGTACCTCTGACTAAGAGGAACTATGTGTTTCTAATGTAAAATTTGAATAAAAGCACAAAAAAACAAAGCTCAATTCGTTTCATTTTCTGTTATATTCAATCATGATGCCAGGGGTATCAAACTGATTCATACAGTGGGTTCCTAAATCGATGCAATTGAATAGAAAACATTAAAGTATATATTTCTACAAATACCACAGCATAAAGATAGAGAGAGCATTGTCCACAGCCATATTTTCCATTATACTGAAGGACAAGGATGTCAGGGTATTGAATAAATCTATGTATACACCGTGGCCTTTTAGTATGCACACAGAATACCCAACGACCGAATAGGAACAGCTGGAACATGCAGATTTCAATCAGTGTAGCAATGCGCAATGTGACACAGCCTGAATTGGGTTTGCTAAAGAGGGAGAAGGAGAATGTCTGAAGGGAATGTCATGTCTGGGGATATGTGAAGAAAAAATAAATAAAATGGCCCGAGTTAGAAAATATAAAAGGAGAAATCAGAAGCCATTTAAAATGACACAAAGAATCAGCATCATCTTTCAAAAAATAATAATAATAAGCCAGAAAAGATACACCACAATCACAACTAACCATAAGCGCAGTAGATGCTTTAAAGTAGAGCCTGACTGAGACAGGATTTTTAAAACTGATGCCGTATTTGGCGATTTAAATACTCTGTGAAATTCCCTCTTTTTTTTTTTCTTTCAGACAACAAAAACATAAACAGTGTGTCGTTACTTATTTGCTTTTTTACACTCACTCACACTACCGGACTGCCCTCTGGTGGACAAACTTTGCGATGTCAACTCTCCTAGCGTGGTTGAAGGGTGTTTCTAACTCTCCCTTTTTTAAAATGTTATGTGTCATCCTTTGAAATGTCACTTCCTAAAGATTGTCTTACGGATAACATAAGCTGATAATATGACCTTGCCAGTAAATATGTCGGGTATTAACCACTACTATGTATTTTAAAGTGAACCTCTATTCTTTTTTAGCTTTAGTTAGCATGCAAGGCTAGCTAAAATCATATTTAGATTTGATGAGAATAATATAAGGCAGTGAACAATTCAGACAAACTGGTTCTGTGGTCTGCTTCCACATTAATTATTTTAATAGCACAATCACCTGTTTCAACTATAATGGTCTGATGAGTTTTTTATGAAAATGGACACATGCCACTGTCCATTTCCATTTATGATGTTGTCATTATTAATAATATTTTACTGGCCGGAAATCAATCTCAGCACATTATGAAAATAAAAGATTTTTTTTTTTGTCATATCAGTGTCTCACAAAATCTTTCAGCCCAATATCAAAACGATATTTTTTGTAGAAGCCCACTCAATTTGTGCTTAAGTGCATATGTGGAAGAACACTGGCTGACAGACACACCGAGTATCCATCTCTTTTTCTGTGTAGGAGTACAAAGCAACACATTATCCAGACTGTGGTTCCTGGAGGGCAATAAGAACCCCACACAGTTAAACCTCACGTAGGAGGACATCAAAAAATGTTTCCTTCTCTCTCTGGATTCAGCTAATAAAACTGTTAGCAGCTCTGCCAGTATTCTACTCATACAATCAGGGTTACACCAACAAATGGATCATCAAACTCTTAAACACATGAACAGGCTGACTTGAGGAAATAACCTGGAATCACTTGTTCTAGTCTATTCACAGTCAATTGCAGCAGAGACCTTGGCTGAGGTGAATCTCTGGGGAGAGATCAGGTCATTCTGGTTTCTGCGACTGAGTGAAAGTGTCTGCGTGTGTGTGTCTGTGTGTGCGAAGCTACTGAAATATCAAACTAAACTAAGCGTATATAAGACAAGCAATAACTTGGAATTGAAACGCATGCAAAAAATACCCTACCCATGCATACATTAACCTCAATCTCACACATATAATACATATGTCCCTCCCTCTTTACTCACAGATCTACTAGATCTGTTGTACAAATTTAAACCAAACAAAATAAAAAATAAAAAATAAATAAAAAATCAAACAGGAGAGCAGAACCAGCAGCTGGGATGGTGCTGCTAGTACCAAGTGTTACAAAGAGATAATAATGATGTATTACTTTGTAACTCTCCACTGTTAGGATTGATGCTGATGACTAATGGCATCTAATGATGATGACAATGATGAAGAAGGCAGTGGATGATGGGTCATAAAAATGACTGATGAACCGTGCTCAAACTTGCGCCCGTTGAGAGCCGATATAACTCTCACTGGGCTTTATGATAAAGCATGTTGTTGTCTTTGCTGCAATTTGTAGCAACTAGCACCAACAGCCATATTTCTAATGCAGCAATTAGCATTTCAGAGAATCCCTTGTCTGAAAAATAGCCTTAAAGCAGGCTGAACATCTTGCTTGGTTTTCATTTCTCTTCAACAGTACTTTGGAGCCGATCCAACAAAACAATAGCACTTCACTGAGCTGGCACAGGATTTATTTAGTCAGAAACCAATTTTGCAGATCAGCCCGTTACAATTCAGTCAATGGCCAAATGGATTCATATGACGTTCTTCAGATGCAGCTATATTAAGTGGCGAAAAGAAATGAAGAGTTTCATGCTAAATGTGATACCCAACATTGAAAAAAAAGATTAATTGGCATAGCGCTGAGGCACATATGACTCAGTATCAGTGTTAATATGATAAAGGCTTTACATAAAGGACTGTATAATTAGAAACTGAGTATATTTGACATGTAAAGTAGTTAATATTAATTTCTTTCCCAGTACGAATTTATAAAACCGTGCGAGGCAGAGAACTGCACATCAGCACTGGAATTGCTGCTCAGATTGCTGAGGCTTCAAATCCAACACATGAAGGCATCTCAGCATGAGCATCGACGACGGCTCTTCACAACCTAAACACGTAAGCATTTTGTTGCGTGTGCTGCAATGAATAAGTAAACGGTAAAAGAAATGTGACTCTGTACTTTCACCCAAACTGTGCGACCTCACTCTGTGTTCAACACAGCTGCAAGAGGGAAATCTCACACTTTGCCTTCTGTGTCTACAAACATCACCTATTCCCTTAATGTTTCAACAAAAAAAAAATAGCAAGTTCAGCTTTAAAGATGGTTCCCTTGAAAACACTGAAGTTATTTGCATTTGTTGTTGATATGAACTGAGTTATATGAACTGGCCAAGCACACAGCTGATGCAAAGCTGATGCAAAGGCAGACCATGCTAGAGAGTTTTCAACAGAGACGTCTGGACAATTCGACAACTTTCAACAGCCCTAAATCTGTGGCTACAGCTTGCAGGTAGTTAGACTCTGTGGGTGAATAAGCTTAAGTGTGCATATCTTATGAGCACGCCGCACCTTTAAGGGTTTTTTAGGGCATAGTCTGGAAATTACTTTTCATTAGTTGCATGAAAATATCCTGTAAATGTACATTTAAAGCAGATTTAAAAATATGCCATTAATCTCAATCATGCGAATGAGAGTTGTAAATGTAGATGGCCACAGACTTTTGGGATTTTTGTGCGTTAATTGTCATATTATCACAAGTATCATAGCAATTCTCATTATCAAACTGTCCATCCATTCATCCATCCTTCCATCCATCCATTCGCTTCTGCTTATCCTTTTCAGGGTCGTGGGGGGTGTTGGAGCCTATCCCAGCTGTCATAGGGCGAGAGGCGGGGTAAACCCTGGACAGGTCGCCAGTCCGCCACAGGGCTAACACACAGAGACACAGACAACCATTCGCTCTCACATTCACTCCCGCATTCACACCTATGGGCAATTTGGATTGATCAATTAACCTATCCCCACAAAGTGCATGTCTTTGGACTGTGGGAGGAAGCCGGAGTACCCGGAGAGAACCCACACAAACACGGGGAGAACATGCAAACTCCACACAGAAAGACCCCGGCCTGATGGTGGAATTGAACTCAGGCGCAGCAGCAGTGCTAACCACCGCGCAACCGTGCTGCCCCATCAAACTCTTAACTTTTTTTTATTTTTCTAGGAAGTCCCACTGAAATCAAAATCTCTTTACCAAGATAGAGCTGGCAGCCATACAGACCCACAACGTGCAACAAATGCAACATAATAGTGCAGCATTTTAGCATAGTGCAGCATTTTTAAACACGATACACTAAAATATACAACAAATGTCGTCGTGAAATCCATCCCTGGATATAACTTTGTCTAAGTTTCGATATTTCTGCAAAATACTCCTTGTCTGAGGTGCACAGTAAGACAATGCAGTCCACAGACCTGTCAAAACCAAGGCACACTGGAAAGCAACAGTTTAGAGAGGCGTAGGTGGCAACTACCAGAGCTGAGACAGACGCGTGTATAGGTGAGCTGGAACTTGACCATATTTTCTATATGCATGACGTGCAGTAGTGAAAAGGAAAATTTGCTGTTTTAATGAAGCACACAGATGCATTGTAAACTGCAGGAGGATTCGTGTAGGGGATCGGCAACAGATCAGTCAGGGGCTCATCAAAGCCAGGATTCGCCGTTTGGTGGTGAACATACAATAAATGGCTCCTGAAAACTGAATGGAAATTCATCTTTTTCATCAGCCTTCATCACAAGCTTTTCAGTGATAGCCCTTTACTAGAAGGGCTGGATTTATTCTGCAGCCATACAAAGGTCTCATGATCCACCATTTTCGCAATTCAAAGTGAAACATAAAATGTAACCATAGAGATTCCGGCTTCAGAGGAAGTCTTTGAAATTCAAGAGACAAACCCCACGTAACTTATATCTGCTACCCACTTATTAAATTTAGCTCTCACCCTGCTAGCTAAGTAGCAGAGTATCCTCACTGTGGGGCACAATGGGAGCTTTTACCTGTACAACAAAATTATTGCCTTTAGAGTGACACCCACAAATTTATTGCTTTTCCAAAGAGTGAGTTTTCTCATCAGACTGTGCATTTATTTGCGAGCCGTGTTAGTCTCCTACCTTCCTCTGGTACAGTTCTTCCGGTGTGGTTGACCTCAGGCTGACCAGACGGTAGTTCTTAATAACTGTGCGAGGGCGCTTCCGTGGTGGAGCGAACCGTTCCATCTCTGTCACATAATACAGGCCCTGCTTGATGTAGCCAAAGTAGCGGGCTTTGGCTGAGGACTCTTCATCTGAATCAGATTCTCCACCATCATCTCCCTCCTCATCCTCGCTGGCTCCCCCACTGAGGCTGCTCTCCAGGCGCCCACGCTTCTGGGCTAGCTTCACCTCACACTGATAAACAAACACAGAGACAAGACAAATTAAAATAAGGGTGGAAGCGCAAGACTTCGAATGACACTGCCAATACATGGCTTAAAAGTAATCATAAAGCCACAGCTGTCTTTTCACATAAAATACATCTGTTTCATTGGCCCAGATCATAAGATGAGGGCTGAGAAACAGAAGACAACGCATTTCCAAATGACTGAGCCTCAGATTTACGGTCTTTTGCCCAGAGTGACTTTCTGATGCTGCATATGGACGCGTCTGTTCCAGCATTGAATGGTGGATGAAAAATGAAGCACCCAGCACAGTTTACATCTAGCTGTGTTTAAGTTGGTAAGGACACTTAATTTAACGCTTTCGTGCTAGCTCAGCAGGCTGTGTGAACACAAAACAGCAGCAAGGTCAAGCTGCTCAATAGAAAAATCTAAATCCTAGCTGTCCAAAGTGATTTCTTTCACTTGTCTTTACCTGATCTGTAGGTCTGTGATTGCCTCAGTTGGGAGTCCATTTTAAAACTGCACACTGTGGCAAGTACTCTGATTTTGGAGCAATGCCCCTCTGGGTTTTAAACGTGACGCGTTTAATACCTGTACAACAGCTGTGCGCAGCAATCCCCATAAACTAGAAACAGGGAGACATATGCACGATACAAACCCCAGCTTCACATGAAACCCCACGTTCAGGGCATTATCAATGCACACACTGCTGTAAGACACAACAAGAGATGCCCATCCCCCGCCCCCCCTACACTCTGCACTGAGACAGGGTGATGAAACCTTTCCTCAGAGTGAGCAGCTAAAGAAATGGCTCTCTTTTTATTGTGGTCCACGCAATCAGATTTAAAAAAAAAAAATCAAAAAGCAAAGAGCAGGATGATGTGATATCAGGGTCTTTGTGTGAGGATAAAGATGCAGGAAATCATCTTTCATCCCAGGCCTTTACTATTACAGATACACAATTACACATTGTTTCACACAATGACACTAAAAAACTGAAAATACCTGCAGGGATATATATTAAAAAAAAAAGAATCACACACAATCACCTCAGCTGTCAGAGGACCTGAGCACACACTTGTGTTAGAAGGTGTGCATGCAGTCACACCCATTTTCCACTTTTCTTTAATAATTTAAATGAACTAAGTGATGTCCTCATGACAAACATGCGGCCCACATAGTCTCTTTCATTGTTCGTGCCTAGACGCTGCCTGTTCTGATAGGCTTCAGACCCGTGCCACACTGAACTCAATAAGCAGTGTAGAAAACTGATAAAAGAGATGAAGAACTGTCCTCTACTCTCCCATGTGCCTTTTAAAGCCCTGAAGTCCAAAATCTATCATCTAACTAGTGCAAAACGATGCTTTCATGAGGCCTGCATCATTGTACAAACTCTGTTTGCCTAACCACGTGAACACCTCTATCTTTACATGTTTTTCTCATTTTTTACCTCCAAGCTCAGGAAGCCCCCATCATGTGCAGCAGTGACTTGAGGTGAGGGCTCAAACCATTCACAGGATTTCCCCAGAAGGTTGCGCAACGTCCTGACAGAGGAAACTGTGACAGAGCCAGAGCAGCGAGCCAAAATCAGCACGTTGTCACTCCACCAGCTCACATCTACCAGCGGATAAAACTGCTCCTTTTCTGCGACAAGAAGACATAAGTGCAGTGTTAAAGATGTGACTGTCTACCAGGGGGAAGCTGACCTAAACAGAACAGAAATGAAATGGTTCGCTTAAATGTGTTGTACAGCCTTTGTCATCATTGGCTCCACTTTCTGGGATCAGAGCTTTTCTGAATTGCCTTCCTTCTCTAAGACATATTTACACATGTGGACATGTGACATCACTTGTCATGCTTGAGATGAAGTATCACACAGATTATTGCTTACAGAAGCTGTCACAGCTGTCATCACTACTGGCCCAAAACTGTCAAAGCCGCACAAACAGAATACACACATACAGGAAACTACACACGTACAGAAATGCACCCATACACAGCCATGGGCAGCCTTTGCTATCCTTGGCACACACTATATGGTTGTATGTTTAATAACTGTATAATTCAGTGAATAAGGCGCGTCAAAGATCATTAAATTGTATCCGGGGTGGACTGCTATGTCAGCAGCCAACTAGGCTGTCTTTCGCCCTTCGGGCCAAACTACCTTTTATTTTCTTCCTTCTCTCCAGCGATGTCTTCCACTCTGGGTTGATCTCCTCAAATCCTGGCTGCGGGGAGGAACGAAGGAATGAAGAAGAGAGGAAAAGAAGAAGAGAGAGCGATGGGAGAAGAAATTAATCTGCTAACCCTGTTTACACTTTTAACACGCACACACACACACAGAGACAGAAGCTGTGCCAGCAATGAAGCAGAACATGCATACACGCCGCATAAATCCGCAAAGCATTCTGCAAATATAAGTTCTCCATTTTCCATGTCACTTTCTGCCTGACGGAAGCAGACACACACACTTTCACACAATCTTTCTCACCACACACTTTGGCCAGAAAGAGATTACATTAATACAGTAAGCCAAGCATCTAATGTACAAAATATTACCATGATGCACAAATGGAAGTGCACACAGATTTACTCTACTTAAGCAAAATCATGGATGCTTAAATCAGAGGCATACCTGCTGGTCCTGACTCCATGCGGCCCTCTGTTTAAGGGACGGGATGTCCCAGAGAGACAGACGACCAGAGAAGTGGATGACAGCCAGCAGGGTGCCGTCAGGGCTCAGGTTCATGCGAAACACACCGTCCTGTACGATGACGACACACGCATCACGTTAAGAGAGTATTCACCATCTTCGCAATTTAAGCTCAATTCTTGATCAGGCAGAGGGACAGAGGAGGGCAGCCCTACCTTTTCGTCTCCTTGTCTGGAAAAGAGTCTAAAGCTGGGAATCCTGAAGAAACCTCTTTTCTGATTCTAACACAAACAGAATATGTAACGTGTTAGATGCTGCATAAATACATCTATTTTTTGCACCGACACGTGTGTTAATGTGTGACTCCTTGCCATGCTGACATCGTCCTCATAGCCCGTGACCTGCTTGTAGTGTGGCGAGCCAGAAAGAGCCCTCCAGGCTGTGATGCCACAGCAAGAGGCCTTGGATGCACTGTCATCGCCTGATTCACAGCCGCCTACAAGCAGCAATCTGAAAAACAGGAAAACACACATTTTTGTGGATACCACCTTTGCGACTGTGCCCTAAAAGTTCAAATTAAACTGCATATCAAGGATTTAAAGTTAAAAGTGTTACTGTGAAGTTGTCCTCAGCCTGGTTTAAAGCCAAGGTATCAGTGAAAATTCACACTATAAAAGCACCATTTAGCAAACCGGGGGATATCGGTTTTATTTATCGGATAAAAGTCCGACTGGAGTCAATGGGTCAGTAGTTAAGACAAGCAACACCACAGTGATAGTGGCTCTCTCTTTGCAGTGAGAAGAGCCAGATACAATACTGGTCAGGAACTCAGAGATAGGTGTGAATGGTGGACTGCTGTTCAGTTCAACACTGCCCCCTGGTGCACAGGAATAGACTGCTTTCCTGGAGCTGAGATCTCACAGATGAGTTTGCAAACTGACAGATAGGACAGAGTGTGCAAACTCCAGCAAGACATCCTTTCTATACTCAGATTTCTTGTATAAATCATGCACCATTTTCAAAATTACACTCAGCTTTTGAAATATTTTCTCTTTTTCTCCAGTTTATCACCTTTTTCTCTTTCTTCCCTTCCTTATCTATCATATTCTCTCTGATGCTAACCCAGTTCCCACATGGGAATTATTAAAGTTTTATCGCATCTATCAATTGGCAAAACAGTAGACAGTAGCTGCCAAAATCCATTAAGCTGCCAGACTAAATCTGGTTTGTGCAGAATGGGGACCGTTGTGAAAACAGTAAGGTCACAGGTATAAGCCAGACTTTTGAATCCTATGCAGTTAAAAAAAAAAAAAAAAAAAAAAAAAAAATTAATTTAGGG
>VUQR01016244.1:69206-83877 GCA_015108515.1 Hemichromis elongatus
AAGGTCACAGGTATAAGCCAGACTTTTAAATCTTATGCAAGTTAAAAAAAAAAAAAAAAAAGGCCAAGGATATTTTGGGCTGCCACAGCAAATTCCTGCAGGTACTACATTAAAGTGATTGGTTCATTTATCCTTGAGCAACCCCTTGGACCTATTCCATAGGGAAACATCTTCTGCCTGTGCAGAATATACATATATGAGTGTGTGTTTCTATACAAGAATGTTTTATTTAGTGGACTTCCCAAGTGATAATTGTATGGTAAATCCATTGCATGCAATTACCATAATCTTTCTGCAAAGCAACCTTTTGTAAAGTAAAATAAAGGTTTGTTTAATGCAGTAAACACATCTAGTTCCAGCTCACTGATCAATATAATACATATTTAGGAGCATATTGACGATGGCCCAAGATATCAAATGAAAGGGTTTGAAATCATTCTGCACGTAGTCGGCAGTGGGTTTCAAAATAAAAATTGATTCAAGGGGTTTATGAGGACGTCTGCAGATGTCTGAATATAAAGCCATGAAAAACACTCTTGATGAAACGCGGCTCTAATAGAAGCGGGCTTGAATGGCCCCAAGAAGAATAAAATGTCTAAGGGTGTCAAGTCAAGGCTATGGGCAATAATTAGGGTGCCAATGATAAATTAAAAGCTCAAAGCTTTTTTAGGGTTTTTTTTTTCTTTTCTTCAAAATAATTATTATTTTGATTTTATTCCACAGGCAGAGTTGGGCTGACACGCCGTTGGCAACATTCAACATACCGGTGGCCAGGGTGGTAAATAGCTGAGGTGATCCCATGGGAGTAATGGGAGGAAAAACTGAAGGTGTGGTTCTCCTGAAAGTTCTGATTGGTTCCCATGCTGAAACAGAGAGGGTGACACAGAGAGACAGAGATGATATTAAAATAGCAAGTTGCCTATAATTGAACTCTGGCACACAAACAATCAAAACGGCAGTGTTCATGTGGAAAGTGTTAATGATGCGACAAAGCTGTTTTGAGGAAGATGACAGAGCGATTCCTCTCCCAGCTGCAATTAAAATGAGACATGGCAAATATATAATCTAATTTAAGTGGGCAATCTAAATTAGATTGGTGCTAGAGGGGATGACGTGTAATTTGTGTTTGGATATCTCGCTGGGGAAATGTTTCCTCTCAGTGTACATTGTATGGAGAGAAAAAGATGACGAATGGAGGAACGAGGGAAACGCACTAGTCGAGAGTTTGGCTTCCACTGCATGTTTAGGTGTTTATACCACAATAAAGCACTATGTTAAAACATAAATGTATGCGCAAAAACACAACTTGCATAAACCTAAACCTAACATAAACTTGTCTGTATCTTAAAATGTGATGATTTAAGTATTTAAGGGACTTGCTTTTTCATTTTGTCCCCGTAAGGAAGACACGTCCCCATATTGTGATGATGGAAACAAATAAGGTCCCCACAACATCAGTAATACTTGAACCATTCACGCACACGCAGAAAAGAAATGCTGGCACAGTGTAAGAGGGGGAGAGAGGTGACTTATTGTCAAACCTCAGCTATAATTCTGAAATTCAAATTTAAACTGTTTGAGCGACAATATTGGAATGCAGTTATATGAAGAGGAAGAGTGAGTATAAGCTTAAAAACACTTTCAGAGGAAATGTGGTGCAAATGTCTCCCACATCTTAATTACCTCCCCTCTCCCTCTCCCTCTTTCTCTCCTTCTCTGGCTCTCTCTCTCTCTCACACACACACACACTGACAGTTTGGATGTTTCAAAAGCATCCAATGCCATTTATCTGCCTCTAATAGAAAAATAAATCAGCTTTTCCCCCCGTCTTATTAGCAAACACCGCTATGCACGCTCAAAGCCGTCTTATCAAGATTCAACACACATTTAAAGTTTCACCTATGTCTTGGAGAGCTGGCATAATAACAAACAAGATCGGAGGGGGGGGGAACCCCTCAAATAATGCAACAGTGATCATGTTAAAAGGAAGGCATGCACAGCTATTAGGGAAACAGATAGCTATTAGAATGTCATTAATCAAGTATTCAAAATGCCCATTTGCATGAGGAGTGGCGAGAAAAGGGAAATGATATTCAAATGTTCAAGCTTTAAAAAGTTAAACAATAAGAATGAATAAATGCTAGAATGCATGCTTTAAATCATACGGTAACAAAGCAGTAAAGGTCTCCTTTAGCTGTTAGTAGGAAAAAATGCCATGAAATTGGATAGCAATAAACAATAAGCAGGCACTTGAAACTGGAAACGCACCGACATCTCTAATTGGGAGGTGTTAATGATAACTGACAATTACCTGTTTGCTGTGAGTGATCTTGATCACAACAATTTGCAATTATCATTCAGCACACTGTATGGTTTCCAAAGTGTAACGCTGCAGCAGCGCAGTGAAGAAAAGACTCATTTATGCAGGTTTATTGTGTTCTGACTGTTCAATAACAGAATCTCTAACTGACATATTGCACATATGGTTAATGAGCAGCAGCATCATTCTGAAACAGTGACCTTAATGCTAAATTACAGTGACACAAACACACACAGAGAAAATGTAGAGGAAGAAATTGCCACTTAAGCACTTGGTCCAGCACATACTCCATATTACACATTCAGTAATTTTCCATTTTTGGAACAAAATACAGTTATTTTTATGACTTACTGCCCAGTGATAGATAGGAATGAAACACAGACAGTCAGACGCAGAGATGAGTACATAAAAAGTGATAACTGTAAGTGGTGAGAGCAGGTGAACGATCATGTGAAGAGTAAGCAACGAAAGGCCGTCTAATGGGTCAAAAGTGTTGTGGGTCTAAGTGTGACCCTGCCTAATGGAAAAAAGAAGCCTTTGAAAAAACAGTGCATGCATTTAAATCAAAGTATAGTTATGCTGCAGCCCAGAAAACATACATAAAGATGTGCAACATATCATCCAATTACATCGTTGTGCTTACGCAAGACCACCGTAGAGGTCCATAACCATTTCTCAGAAGTCATAATGTGTGCAAAAAAGATTTTTTAAACCTTAAAATCTTTCAAACACTTTTTACTGTGTACGAGTGTTTGTTTGTTTGTCTTTTTTGACCAGGTAAGGCTCTCTCTGCACCTTTAAAGGTGTGAATTGTTTATCCTACTAAATCATTTAGGTGTGGCTAATAAGAAGGTGCCAACCAGAATTTTTGTCTCTCACCTGACTAGATAGCTTTTGAGGTTGCCACCATATGTGATCACGAGGAGCTCGGCTGACCACTGAGCACTAGCTGTGTACTCCAGGAAGATCAGGCCTGCCACTGCACAACTGAAATCCCCGGGAAAACTGGCCACCTGGATATAAAAACAAAGAAGAATCACTCACACGGTATCCAAAGAAATAAAATTATGTAAATCCACTTTTTGATTTCTGTGCCCTCGCATTTTTTTCTTTCAACTAAAGTTACATCACACAAGCTGCATTTGCCAAAGAACAAAAAACAGGCAAATGATTAAAACAGAAATTAATGAAACAGAGAATGAAAAATAACAGAAGCAGAAGAGAGACAAAAGCCGAGTGTCGTGGGGGGGGAAAGGGAAGAAACTGTCATTTTTTTCATACACGCGTACACTTTCTGTCAAATTGACTTTTTATTATCATCCCTTCCAGAAATAGCAGTAAGTCACCACTGTGTGAACTTAACAGTGACAAACAAGGGGAACAGTACAGAAGAGAGAAAGGGGGGGTTGTGATTCACGTGTGCAAGCACAAAGCAGAGATGCACTAAAGGAATGAGGATCGCAGGCTTTGAAAGATGAACGCGTGGCTAGGGAGAAGGACAGGCGTCTGTGCCATCTCCATCTCTGACAGGGTGGATAGAGAAATTGAAAGGAACGATGGACAGAAACAGAAGAATGATCATATGCAGCACACAGAGGGCATTAAACTGAGGCAGGAATGGCACATGGACTTGAAAGTGCAGGGAGAGGTACTGAGAGAGACATGCAAGGATGACAGAAATGTAAGAGGAGAGAAATACAGGGAGGTTCTGGGGGAGACGGAGAGAAGCTAGCATGAAAAATTAAAGAGAGAAGGTGATGAAGATGGAGATGGAGGGAGGGGGGGGATGGGATACAATGGAGAAGAAGAAACAAAGAGTGAATTAGAAAGCAGAAGTGACAGGCAAAGAGAGCACAGAGTGTGTCTGACAAGGAGACATTTTCTTCAAAAGTGACAGACGGCTCAAAGTGCCCAGCGAAACAGCACAGCTCAGCCCATCTCTGGAGGTAAAATTACCGGCCTGAATCCTCCTGCAGCCAGAAGTAGCACCAAATCTCCCGTAGCGTTCTATTATTTTGTCAGAATAAGAAACTATTTTCCAAAACGGATGCTTTCCTCCATATATCACACCACAAATGCGCTCAGTGATATAAGATATAAAATACTGTAGCCGAAGCAATCGTCTGAGAAAATAGAGGAAACTATGCAGATGGAAATCGCGGAATAACACCGACTATGATACTTTTGGGGTTGCCCTAAGAGGGGGATCAAACTAAGAACAGGAAGGTGCTGATTTTCACTTTGACTTACACACACAACTTGAAACATGGAAATTATTAATATTTTGTTTTTTCAGACGGACTATTACCGGCGGAATGACGAAGAGTTCGCTGCCCATGAGGTCAAAAAGGCGCACGGTGCCAGTGCTGTCGCCGTAGGCCAGCAGAGTGCAGTCATAGCTCCACGCCACCCTTCGCCACTGGGGATTTGGGTCCTTTGGCACTGTAGCAGATGATGAAACACAAAGGAAGAATGACAAGACATTCAAGGAACCAAGGATTACAAATTAAGTCAGATGAGAAACTCCGCAAATAATCCCTTGTGATCCGACGTGTGCCGACGATGAATATGGATGAGAGGAGGCAGATCAGTCTAATGCGACACATCAACACAATGCGCGTAATGTCCGATCTTGATCACCTGTGAAGGTTAGTCAAACGTAAAACCTCAGTAATTGTCTATCAAAGACACACACACACACACGTATTGGGAGATGTGGACAAAGGTAGAGCCAGAGAGAAAGGTGGGGAGGAAAACGGAGATCATAAATTGAACTTTTATTGAAGTATAGACCACGCTTTAGCAATCTGCTGGCTCAGCTGTGCTGTGAGTGTAACCATATCGCTGTGATGAAGCACATCCGTGCCCGCTGGCATTTTCTCAAGGCTTCGCTGTCATCCTTCCCTCTGATAGAAGAGCCTGGGCAGTCTGACAGGCCTCTGATCCTGAGCTGGTTTTGAATACCTGATCGCCACATTAAACAGTATGGGAGCAGGGGCTGGGGGGTAAATGGGCGAAGACTTGTGCAAACATGAGCACAAACTCAGCAGAATAATCATTCAGGCATTAAACTAGATGCAACTTTTAGCGCAGTCTCAGATTTTTGCAGTTGGAGAACAGTGTGAAACATAATATGATACCACGGGTGCTTTGTCTAAGCAATAAATTTCTAAAAAGGAAGTTATGTTTTTGTTGATATCACATAACAGCGCTATTGGCGTTTTCCTGTACTGAATTTCTTGGCTGCCGAGTACTGCTGCAACCCCTGGTGGGCAATACTGCAAACTAATGGAGGCGTTGGATATTGTATGACTAGAATTTTAAATGAAGAACAAAGGGAAGAAGTGGGAGGCGAGACAGACAAAGAGAGAGAGGGAAAATGAGAGAAAAGGGGGGTGCCGAGCGAGAAACAGAGGGGGAAACAATGAATCCGACACACTGAGAGACACAATAGCTCCCCAGATTTGAAGGCCTAAGTATCAGAGCGTACCTTAGGAAGGAAGTGCGCGATTTAACACACCTTTGAGACTCTCAGCTTAGGAACAGACAAGAACATGTAGCCGTTATGAAAACCATAAGTACCAAGTGCCTCCGCTACTCTTTTCTCGGTTTCTTTTACTCTTTTTTGCTCCACATTTCTATCTTTTTTTTTTCCCTTCACTCTCACACTGCCTCTCTTGCCATCTTGTCTCCAATTATGAATTGTATACAGTATGTTGTGCTGCAGTGGAGAGGGCTCCATTTCCACATAGATGGCTTTTTTGTGGAGCTGGAAAATTGGATGCTACCGTCTTTTTTTTTCTAGTGATGGCAGATGCTGAAGTTGAGGAGAATTACACCCAATGACCCAACAGAAGCCTTCCATCTAATGTCTTGCAGATGCATTTATCAGAACTCAACACTTATGAATTATGTACGCAGGTGAGAGACAACTCCGCAGTAACAGAAGCAGGCGAGGAGGAAGAGGAGGCTGGGGACTGGAGTGGCACAGAGTGATACACAGGTGTGGACGCATTGAACGCGAACACACAAAAACGACTGAACGAGACAAAGAAAAGGCAGTAGAGCAGACACCACACACACACACACACTTATCCATTAAAAGCAAATGCTATTAAAGGCAGGATCACAGTGAAATCCATTAGGACAAATCTCCATGAAATGAAATGAACTAAAAGAAAAATGGAGAAAAAAAACGATGAAATGGATTGAAAAAGAGTAGAGAGGCTAGGGTTTACACAGGCCCGGGGGCCACTGTTAATCACACTTTGAACCATTAACGGCCCACGATGACAACTAGCCAGAGCACAACAAATATAGACACAATGCAGACGGAAAAGGTGCGGAAGAGACGACAAAAGCAAAAACAAAACATGAAAAACCACATGGGGACAAAACTGGAATTCAACACATGTTGTGATTTATTTGGCATTTTTAAACACAGCTATCGATCCCAAAAAAAAAAACCCCAAAACAAATAAATCACTGGCCATTTTCTTAGGTATACCTGTTGAACTGCTTGTTAACGCAAACATCTCATAAACCATAAATCACATGGTAGCAACTGATTGCTTTGAGGCACGTTAACATGGTCAAGAGAAACCAAACATCAGAACGGGGAGAAAAGGCGATGTAAGTGACTGAATGTGGCTCAGTCGTTGGTGCCAGATTAGCTGGTCTTGGTATTTCATAAATTGCTCATCTACTTGAATTTTCCTGGATACTTCCACATTGGAATGGTAGGGTCAGAAATTGATGCAAACAACGTGAAAGCATGGATCCATCTCCCTTTATGTCAACAGTTCAGGCTGGTGATGGTGATTCATGGCTCACTTTGGTCCCCTTAATGCCAACTGAGCCTCGTTTAAACGCCGCAGAATATCCAAGCATTATTTCTGATCATCTCCTTATGACCACAATCTACTACTTCTGATGCTTGTTGTCACAAAGCTCAAATGCACTCCACAGTCACCAGATCTCATCCCAATAGAGCTTCTTTAAGATGAACACATCATGGATCCACCAATCTGCACCGACTGTGTGATTGCTATCATGTCAATATGGACCGAAGTCTCTGATGAATGTTTCCAGCACCTTGTTGAATCTATGCAATGAAGAATTAAGGCAGTTTTTAAGGAAAAAGGGGGTTCAACAATTACCAGCAAGCTGTACCTAACAAAGTAAAAGGTGAGTATATACACACGCAACAAATGCCTTCCTTTTTTGTAATGCTTAGAAATATAACAAACATAAAGGACAGCAAAGGGAGTCCGGCGGCGACGCGTCACATATTTGAATCTACGCCAGTATTGTCGATTTATTGTTCAGACATTTTTAGAAGCCATAGAAACCATCCCATTATTTTGCCTGGTATTCTAACAGAACTGCCTGGATTTACCCCCCTCCTGACAGCTTCTGTCAGAAAGAGAACCCAGTTTAAGATGAGGGTGTTTGATTGGCTTGAGCTCAATTCTAATGCAGTTGCAACAGGCACTGAAAGGTTTGTGATCACTATGAGCAGTGGGAACAGCAGTGGGTTCCCAGGGGAAACATGCCAGCATTGCAGCAAATGTAGACTAAATCCATCTTTTATGCATGAAATTTAACAAGCAAGCAGATGGGCTACCGCAGCCAAAAAAAAAACAAAAAAAAAACACCCCATATTGGGTGCCACTCCTCTCAGCTACAGACAGAAAACTGAAGCTGAATGCAACAAAGAACAAAGGCAGTGCTGGAGGCAAAAAGAGGGTACTAGCAAGGTGGACCTGTTGAAGTGGTGGCTAACTGCACCTACAGGTCTTATATATTTAAGCATTTTATAAGCCAAGTTTGATTTCACAGTCTTAAAGTGCACTCTCTTCATGGGCAGACAATAAAAATAGATCATGAGTCAGGGCCAGAGCTGGCTGAACTTTTAAAGTAAAATATTTAGATATACCACCTGAAAATCTAGTGTTATTCAGCAGCTTATCAGATCAAAATTATTACACTTATGCAGGAATCAGTGTTGAGCAAGGTAATTACGACCCAAGTGCTCCATTAGTGCTGGGAGTCGATTAGGTCTGGATTTGTTACACAACACCGTAACCGCTGTAGCCTTAAATAAACAACAACAACAACAAATAAACACACAAACCATAAATATAAAACATCTAAGCGTCTCCAACTGCATTTCAAGACAGTTTGGCATTATATGTTTAAACGTCTGAGCTCACAGAAAGTCGGGGCGTACCCATGTTCAGATACGGCAATAAAACCAACACAGCACATTATTTCATCGTCTAATTAAGACTTACTGTTTTTATCTGTCACAACAAGGCTGCGTTTAATGAGTGACCATGTAAACACCAAGGTGATTATCCCTGGTGCTGTTCACGGTCTCTCTCACAGCCTCACACACACTCCAGACTCAGGGCAGACATTCAGAAGCATAACAAATATTGTGCATAATATAGCATTCAGTTTCCATACGCTGAATTTAGAAGGGCAGCTTAAGAGTCGACCTCAATCGTAACAGCGGTTTAGCCTGAGTTGATCCACAGACGCAGATGAATCGACACAGTTCGGCATCATCGCGGTACGCTTTAATTGATGCATTTGTAAAATCTGACACTGTGCCCTGAAGGATTGTGTGGGATCATTTGTAGAAACGAGTCTCCAAATTAAGGACTGCTGATCCAAATACATAATTTCTTCTAATTATTCAGGGGATGTAAATCAACTTTTATACTCACAGCATTCACAGTTATTGCTTTTAACATCAATTTGACTTTAGGAGGTTTTGTATACACATACTACAGTTGTAAATAATAATATAAAAAACCGCTACATTTACACTGTAAATATACAATGTCTATTATTTAGCCACACCGGTTGTATTCTACTAGTGTAGTGCCTGCTGTCAGAGGCCTGCTGGCATCAAAGAGGAATGTCTCAGCAGCTATTTGGCGGATTCCATGATGACATATACATAATGCTTACAGAATATCCTAAAACAGTACAGTTAGGATATTTAATATGTCCAGTAACTTAATATGAAACCAACAGTATGTTGAGGGTGATTGGGATGCTGGAGCCTATCCCAGCTATCATGGGGTGGCAGACTGGGCAGGTTGTCAGTCCGCTGCAAGATTTGCGATGTGTATACTATTTCTAATACACAGTCAGGCTCATGAGTACTTGTGCAATAACAATTTTTGTAATTTTGCCTTTGTACGCCACCACAGTGTAGTTTAATTCAAACAAAGTGCAGACTTTCAGCCTTAACTGAAGGAGGACTGTAAAAGTATTGCATTAACTGAATTACAGCCAGCAGTTTCATGTCCAGGTGAGGCCTGTTCCCTTGTTATCCTATGAAAAGTTAAGCAAATAGAACGTCTGGAGTTGATTCGAGATTTTTTTTTTTTTATGCTTTGCTCAGATTCAGGCAAATGCATTCCCTGATTAAACTGGACTCTTAATATAAGGTCCAAAGGGATGTTGATGCAAATTAATGACACCATTATTAGGCTGAAAACACAAAATAAACCTGCATTATTAAAAAGCAGCACCAAAAGGGCTCAAAAACCACAGAAGGACTAAAGCAGATGTTTACCAACTCTTTCCTTGTGGCATTTATTATGACCAAGAGATAAAAAAAATTAAAGTATAGAAGAGATGGGAGAGTGTTGATGGTGCATAGTTTATCCATCAGAGACCTTAAAAGTGTTTTCTATTTCCAAGTCAGTCACCTGAGCTCAGCCTAACAGAACAATAAATACAAAAGTAAACAACAATAAAGGCTGGATTTTTGGGTTCTAGTGAAATTGTAATCTTTTCTATTCATATATGTGTAATCAGAGCAGTTCAGTACATGGTATATGGACACACAACGCGCCTCTTAAATAAACTTAAAGCATCTGACATACCACATAAAGGAGTACAAGGGCATGAACACTGTACTCTACAACAGTAACCACCACATTTATAAAACAAACGGGGTGCTTAGTGTAGTGAGTTATGGCGATTTAGTCGTCATTTACCATGAACAAGAATGTGACTGATAATACACAGGGACAAGGTCTTACCCTGGCACTTCCCAATGAGTGAGCCAAAGTCATCTCTCACAGACCTGAGGAGGAAACGTGCACACACAGAGAAAAACAAGTAAGGAGAGGTGGCATTGCACAGTGAGACGTTGATACACTTCCTCCTCATACGAACTGGTATAAGTTGGGTTATAACAGCCAGTGACAGCCTGCCAACTAAAGTAGCTCAATAGATCAAGCAGACAAGTGGGGGTAGGCAGTGTTTCAACAGACTCTTAAAGGCGCTCAGGGGATAAGGCCTTGAGCTGACTTAACACCCACTCAAACAACTCAATTAATGCCATGAAGCAAAGCTATAAAACGTTGTGATTAAACAACAGTAGTGTAAAAAAAAAAAAAGGACAAAAGAGTAGCCCACGCTATCAAGCGCAGGCAAAAGTGGAGAGACCTGACTGCTCTTGATCATAAGAGGTCAACTACATTTAAACTGCAGCATACAGAGAAACAGAAACATTCAGCTTTTTCATATTGGTCCATGTATAAAAGCGCTTTCCAATTACACAAAGGGTCACGTGGTGCAAACGCTTTACAATGAGTGTACCATTAGTCTCCAGAGAGTAAGACATCCTAATATATCTAGTTCATGGCTATAGATTTTCATTTTGAAATTTTGCTCATTTTAAAGCACTATGAAACTCTGTGAAACACACTGCTGACTGAGTGCATTTTTTTTCTGCACACAGGGAAATTGGATTTATGTCAGGAAATAATTACAAGCACTGAAAAAGAACACACAGATATTCACGCGTGTGTATGTTTTGATCGCTTTCTTTATACGCCCACAAAGGAAAAGGGATGCATTGGTATTTTTGCCGCAAGCTGGAATTTTATTTTTTTTTCAAAACTGGTGCTACAAAAGTACACTAAACTGATTCAAATATTTCCCTGTGATGGATTACACTCTTACTGACTGTACTGATGCTCGAAACACAGTTTTCATCTTTTAAATGCAAGCTGACATTGGACTTCTTTGTTAAAGGGAGATGTGATAAATCACCCCCTTAATTAAGACTATCACACACACACACACACACAGAGGCTCAAAGAGAGAGACAGAGTTCAGTAATTACCTAATTTCCACACACTGATCTTGAACCACGGCCAACAGTTTGCCATTGCTGTGGAGTAAAACAAGAGAAGAAGAGTCACTGAAAACAAAAATCAAGGAGAACAGAAGAAGAGCAAAGAAAGAAAGACATAAATAGATGTTATTGTCTATAATATAAATCAAAATTCAATGAAGACCCTTAAGAGTGAAAAGATCATGCGTGAGATTGTGTGCAGCAGAGCAGCTGAGGTTCCAAATGATAAAGATGGGAATACATGTCCAGGTTGGACTGCTGAAAGAGGAGGGACAGTAATAATCAGGAGCATTAAGCGTAGCAAAAAGAGTTTCAGAGGAAATGAAATGAGAGAGAAAAGATATAGGGGAAGACAGAAATCAGCCACATCAAACTAATGGACATCTGCAGCATCGTTTGACCACGCTTCTCACTGTCTCGGATGGTGGAATCGATAGTCAATTAAAAACTGCCTTTCTACTTGGTTTGTCTGATGTAATGAGTGCAATTAAATGATTGGCTGAGGGGAAATTCAAGGGGAGCGAGAGAAAGACTTAGTGTGTGTCAGCAACAAAGTAGCTCGCATTCAGGTATTGATTACAGAGACGGAGCATGTCTGTAAGTGAGTGTGTGTGTGTGTGTGTTTTTGTTGCACCTTGCAAGCACCAGCTGCCAGTTGATCTGCTTGTTTGCCAGGCGGACGAGACCGAGAGGCAGGGACGAGCTGGAGGGGCTGAGAAACACAAGGTCAAATAAACGAGAAGAAAACAATATATAAGGGGTTAACCATTAATCAGTGGGTACATTTAACAGAGTACTATACCCAAAAGTTTTAATGCATAAAAATTACATTCACATTAAGTGACTTTATATAGGGTTTTTTTATAGGTTATTGGATGCAACTCATTGTAAAATCAGTTAGTTGGATTTGCTTGGTTTTCTTTCCAAAAACTATAACTGTCAGGATATAGTTCTTGGAAAGTGAGTGAGCCCATGTAGACCACAGCCATCCGGTCCTGCAGCTGTACTATGGCGCTGGACACAGACCAGCCTGACTGACTGCATCAGTGGGAGTAAGGATGTTGTAAATGTTCGTCTTCAGCTGGACGAGGGTGATTTAACTTATAGTTATGAACATTTTTATTATCGTCCTGGCTGCATTTTCCTTTGTATTTTTCTTTAAACTGGTCCTTTGAATAGACACACAACACTGTTTCATCCCTCTAGTTAGGAGCCTTTGTTAGGCTTGAATGACTCAAAGGTGGGCGGCGTTAAGTGACTTCACAAATGTAAAAACATTCCTATGAAATCAAACAGGAACAATGACTGGAGAGAAAACTTGGGGGGCGGTTCATTCATAATTTATTGTCTGTACAGCCTCATTTTTGAAAACAGTAGTTAGCAACATTAGCCACAGCACACATGTTGTCTACAATTGTTAAACACGAGTATAAATATGTGTTAAAGTGTTTTCGGCTGAACGTGTTTCCCCTTTCAACAACTGCAAATAGCACAGCATGTGGACAACAGCCTGATTCTATCAAACACAATTGCTAATACGTTCTCATCCACAGAAAGAGAAGGAGAACTGGGACATAAACATGGCTGGAGGAGTTCTTAAATATTTAATAAGGTTATTGATGTTGCCAGCGAACCACCCGCTGAGAGGATAAGCAGACCTTGGTGCTGGAGAATTACAAAATCTACCGCAGGAAAAAATGTTAGCATGATATATCAGGAAAGTGTGAGAATAATATTTTTAGACTGCTGTAACATTTACTTACAAAAAATTTGTGTCAATATGATGCTACTTTTGGCTGCTCTCTTCTTCAACAGAGGGTAATTAGTTGGCCAAATTGTGGGGCAGAGCTGAGTTTGCCCCAGGCTGATTCTGGACCACAGGCCCTATGTTTGACACCCATGACATAAGCCCATGACCTAAGCCCATGCGTTGCAGTAAGCTGTTGTCTTAGTTAGCAATATAATGTAATATAGCACTATAAATATATGCAGAAGGAAGGGCCCTTGTTTCAAATACCAAGAACTTCTGCATTGTACAGTTACATATGTTGATCTACAATGTCACAAAGTAAAAGAGTTGACACTATCCCTTTTATAGTTCAGTAACACTGCTTATTGCGTCACTTAAAGAATTTTTAGCACATTTAATACTCAAATGATTTTAGCAAGACAGAAAAAAACCCATTCTAAATAAAGTTCTAGTGACTATGTGAATGACATTGCTAACAGTCTTCCTGACAGAAGATGCTCATAGCCAAAGCCAAAGAAATACAATGACATTACTTCATTCATAAGGTTTGAGAATTCTATCAAATATATCTTTAAAAATCGAATTAATATTAAGCACTACAAGTCACAGCTTTATGTAGCAAGTCTGTTGTTTACACTGGTGAAATAACAGCAAGTCATGCCTGGAGCATGACAGCAATCCTCTTTAAAATAATAATGACTTACCTGTACCACAAATAGTGAAGGATCAAGCGGAACGGGCCTGTGAGAAAATGTATGAAAGGTAGTAATTAATAAATGTCTGATCATGTTTAAAGTTAAAGTTTAGTTTTTTCTTTTCGTTTTATCCTTACTGATTTTACTGTCTATTTTTTAAGCACACTTCTATGGAGGACCACAAGAGCCACACGCATCGAAATAAAAATTTCTGTGCTTAATTAATGAATTGTAAAATAAAATCTGCATTTGTTAATTCATTTTTGAATTCCAATTTAATAAACTGATTTTTAAAATGCTTTTTAAGTCTTCATTTCAAAAAACATTTTTGAATTGCACTTTAATAAACTGCATTTCAAAATCCATTTCCCTTTCCTGTTCGCTCAGGGATTAACATGTGGATTAGCAGTTGGATTAGCAGTTGGATTATCAACTTCATTTTAAAAATCTTGCTGCTATTCAAATTAGCCACACCGTGGGACGTAAGGAGCTCTCTGATTGGTCAGACAGCTGCCCACTTTATTCAATGTTACGCGCACACTTTAGGCGCCACAGTGCACAATGCACACTGTTGGAGAAAATTAGCGGTGCTTGTGCCAGGGCATTTCAGTACTTGACTGAAGTTTTTAACCTTTGGCTTGTGCTGACTTATTAGGCGTGTCCAAATTCATGGAGTTGCATCCTCATTAGGACCAGACCTATGGGATTTACGTCGACCGGGTCCTCATGAGGTGGGG
>VUQR01016247.1:0-21594 GCA_015108515.1 Hemichromis elongatus
ACAGAGTTGTTGTTTTTTTCTTCCTCCCTGTTATCCTTTCTCAAGAATGACTTGTTTGTATATATATATATATATATATATATATATATATACACACACACACACACACACACACACACACTAGTGTTATTTATTCTCATTCCATTGATATAAAACCTTTAGGTAAGCCATGAGCTTTATAGTGTGTGATTTCTCTGTGTCTGTCTTTGTTATTTTTCCCAGTTGAAGGTGATTCAGCGTTTTTGTCCTTTCTGTGAACCAGATTTCTCAGTAATGTGTTTGTGTGTTTTGTCTTCATCCTTTGATCGCAGAACATAGTTACTGCTCCTCAAAGCCCTCTGTGGAAAACCCCTAAGAGGAAATGTGTGTGTTTGTGTGTGCGTTTTATCTACACACCTAATTTTTCAGTCTAACAGAGCACCAAAACGCACAACTACCCCCTCTCTGTGCTTTAATCCCATCCTGTCGAGTGGCACGGAGGGGAGACTCAAGAAACATGTAATCGGTATATGATGAGCTCCTCCGCGGGAACATATTATATGGGAGGCAGAGCTATATGCGCTATTACACTCTCATTAACACAGTGAGCCTGCAATGAAGCATTTGTACAGTCGTTAGTCAGTGAAGTTTAAAAACAGGTGAATTTTATGCAACAGTCGTAGAGGAGAAGTGCGTGTTTGTGTGTACCCGAATTATTGCAGAGACTGTTGATCCAAGCAGTTATGTGAACCATCAACTTGTCCTCCCGGGTGAGGTGTTTGATATGTAAATACTTATAAAAGCAGTGATGTGGTTTCCCTCAGAGTACGAGAGCTGGTTGTTTGGGGTATTGACTCGAGCGTCTCCTTAGGATTTAGCAGCCACCTAGACAACGGCACACAGGCTGACAAAGGGAAGTGAAAGCACACAAAGTAAAGGCTCCTGAGTAGGTGAGCCGTGCTACAGTTGGTTTAATAAAGTCTTTACAGATGATGTTGCTGTGGATCCTGTTCTTTAGGAGCTCAGAACGTGCTTCTTTTTCTGTGTTTGGGCTCTAGGTTACATTGTGTCTGAAGGTGCAATGTGCAGAGAAGAACAAAGAGAAGAATACAGTGACTTTCAAAAGGGGTATTTTCTTGATTTATTGACAACAAGAAATACCTGCTGCTACATGCTAGTAGCAGGTATAGAAGACAAAACGGTACACTGACTCACGCTGACTGAGTCATGGCAGTACATAACACTGAGAAACCTCTCGGTTCTTTATATTTTGCTTCCAAAGAGCCAGGCTTTATTGTAATTTTTTAAAGTGCTCTTGAGGCTTTCTGAAGGTCTTTTAAAATTTTTATTTTCACTTTGAATGCTTTTTGTCTCTTTTTCAGTCCAGTTCTTGTATCTAACTGGCTGCTAAAAACCTGACCATTGAAGCATTCATTTACAAAAAAGGCCCCTAATTCAAGTTATGAACAAGTTTTGTGTCTATACATTACAGAGTTTAGTTGAATCTATAAAACATATAACACAGTGACAGGCTTAAAGTAGTATTTTTGCACCAACAAAGTGATTCCCAAATAGGTATTAGCTGAAAACTTGGCGTGTGTCTTCATGGTGTGCATTTGTTGGCCTATAAAACTACAGACAAACAGTATCTAAAAGTTATTTTCTTGATAAATGTCCTTGATAAATTGGGGGAAAAATCCAGCAAAGCTTTGACACAGGACCTGAGTGTCTTGTCAGGTGTTGTGTGGCTGGCAGGATGTAGGACCCAACTGCAAGACTCACGAGACAGAATGAACCTAAAGTGGCAGCCTTTATTACTGTTAGACTTTCCATAAAAAATTAACTTTACAAAAAAAATAAAATCTTTAACTAGAAAACTAGAAACTAAACTGGACACTTGAATCTAGACACTAAGAAACGAAAACTAGGAAAAACAAACCAGGACTCGGAACTAGAATTTCCTCAGGAACATGGAGGGAAAACACACAACATGTTCAGGGTACAACGCAACACAGAGCAAGGAAAACACAGGGCTTAAATACACACTGGTGCAATCAAGGAATGGGAGACAGGAGGGAAACACAGCAGGGAGACATCAGAGCCAACGACACGAGGAGAAACCAGACACACTGCACACAGGACAGGGACTATCAAAATAAAACAGGAAGCACACGACAGGCAGGGATACACAGACTTGACACTGAACATAGGGACACAGGAACAAAACCTCAGAACAACAAACTAGAGAGCTAGAAATACTGAGACAGAAACCATAACACTAACAGTGATAACCATATTGAAATCAAAGATCAAAAACAGAACAAAACTCAAAACACTTTAAGCCCCGATCGAGGACCGTGACACTGAGTGGTGCGTCTGACTCTTCTGTTGATCCATGTAGTTGTTCACTCAAGCCTTACTGGTCTCAGTGGAAGGGTGCCTGTCAAAAAAACTTTCTTAAGGAAGCAAAACGGGGAGAAAAAGGCTGAACTAGACAGAACTGGAAAATCAGTGGCAGCAGGTGAGGAATCCAAATTAGAAATTTTTGCTTCGAATTTTTGTCAGTATGTACCGAGGAGGAGCGGTACAATTGTACAAAGTCTGTTTGGGCCATATATATTATATTTCCAGCAGTACTACATTTTCCTAATGAAATAAAAAGAAATGAGGGTGACTCAGTACTGTACAGCTTATTAAAATCATAAATCATATTCAGTCAAGTTAGTGTAAAATCCTTTGGCACCCAATCCAAATATTTCATAACAAATGCCTGAAATGGGAAGTATTGTGAATCTGTATCAAGAATGTAGAACCCTGTAGTCCTCAGTGTCAGGTTATGTGTACTACTGATTCATAACGATACCATCTTTATATCTGGAGTCATACCGAGTGGCCAGTGTCCAGTATAACTATCAAATCACAGAAGACCCCTATGGATTCTGTCATTACTGCGTAAGAAGCTTTGCAGTGCCCCACTTACTCACAGAGCATTCACTGACACACAGACCGAATCGACTGACAGGCCTGTGGATGTGGCCATGCGAGCTACATGTCCCAGTGGCACTGTGCTAAATATCGCCTTCCTTTTCTTACCTACAATAGCTTCAAATGGGGGCTGTCACAGCCAATGAGACAATGTGAAGAATACTCACATCTCTGGGAGAGATTAATTACTTTCTCCTTTTCACAGCAGCATTTTGCTGACGGTGGCAAAAAGTGGGTCGCCCGCTGTGAGCTGCTAACATTGGCTTTATCGGGGAAAAAGCGCACACCTTAACAGGTGTTGCTTGTGGCGGTTTCAGGCGGTTTTGTTTAAACACTGAAAATATATATGAGATTCGGCAGGAATATTTCCCAACAAACAAACAAACCAGTATCAGTGTTTGATTGTATCTGCTCCCACATTTAAAAAAAAAGATATTGAATCTTCTGGCTTTTAACTCTAAAGTTGGTCTATTTTCAATTCTCTGGCTACACATTGAGCTGTTACTAAAGCTCTACGGTCTATTGTGTCGTTCCTCTGTATGTGAAGTATGTTAAGGCCAGTGGATTGTTTGGGTTAGAGCTAGGGTGGAAGTTCCATCATGGGCAGGGTGGTATTTCCTGAAGCACTTGAATAAATTAGAGCCTGGAAGCCATGTCTCTGAAGACAGGAACCCATAATAGCTCAAAAGGCTTTTATTTATACTAATATCATGGCTGCTGTTCTAAAAAGACAGTTTTTCTCTGTTTGAATATTTTATAACCTACAAAATTGATTAGAATTAGAGGTGTTTTTCAATATTTCTCCCCTTTTACTATAATAATGAAATATTATATTTAATATAATAAAAAAAAAGTTAATTGATTGACATCTTTGAGACTCTTGCGATTTCTGGTTTGACCTATTTTTATTCTAAAAGTGAGAAAACGGGTATGATCTTACTGCAAGTTAATGTTGCCTTTACTCCCCGCTAGATCCCACTTTATTTATTTATTTATTTATTCGTGAAATCTTTGTGCATTTTGCTGTGCCTGTACCACCGTGATCAATCTGGTAACAGCTGTCAGCATAAAGGAAGCGCATCTGTCGAGCAGAGAGTGATGAGCTTGTCAGGAAGGGATCTTAAAAAGGAACACGAAAAAGTTTGTTGTTTGTCCCGGATTACTCGTGTTTGTGTCGCTTTCCCATACCAACCTGTTTCTAGATTTGCTGCATTAGCCTAGCTTCACTTCTTGTGTACATCCCTCTCCTTCTGTATCTGCGAGGCTGATTGTCTGTCATTGTCTCCTTATCTTCATCTGTTGTTCAGTAGCTGCCATAAGGGGAGAGCCGCCTGTGGTTACCGTCAGGTCTTTGCCACAGAATGTCTTCAGAGTTGTGTGAAAGTAGTTTTGAGAGAAGGCGTAAAAAATGCCCCGATTGTGTTGTGGTTTGATGAATTCATGCTCTTCCATAATGATGAATTGATTATCATCCTTGAATATAGTCTTTCACAGTTAAAAGTCGTTCCGTGAAATTGAGTAAGACTTGAGTTTCGTATCCGTCATACAGCACATCAGACTTCATGTTTAATTCATGGCCAACCCTGAACTTACCTTGAGATATGCAAGAGTGGAGCCGCGTGGAAAAAAAGCTGACTGGACATTTTTATACATTAATCATCATCGTGAGCTGCTTAAGAGAGTTTTCATCTCAGCTGAAAATCTCATTTGGATTGGAAATTATGCACACATTTTGTATGGCGTGGTAAAAAGAAAAAAAGACTAAGCCGAATTTCGTATTAGCGCATCTGCCTGGGGATCCATCGCTGACTTTAAATGTGTTTGAATCTGTGGATCCCTCCCCGACCGTAATGGCTTAAATTTGTAGAGCTTTCTTCTTTTATGTTCATTTTTCTTTCTTGCAGATTGTTTCCAAGTTCTGGTTGCCACACCAAGCGTACCGCATAAGTAATTACTTAATATTGTGCATTTGTAGCACTGCAGGTTTATCTTAACTACTCGTCCAGATTTAATAGTGTTTAATGAAGCGTTGACGTACAGGCAAAATAAGAAGTCGTTGATTTTATGTGAGGATCTTGGTGACTTTCTTTCATACTGAGATATAGTGCTTTTCTGGTTTGCTTGTATTTTTATATTTAAGGTGTATTTATTGTCTTTACTAGATGCCACAAATTGGATACAAGATTTTGAAGCAGATGCACACTAACAGTGTTTGTAACTGATCCTTAGATGTTGCCCAACACATTTTATTTTTCTACTTTCCTTTTCAATAAATTAATTTTACTTCAGATCTTAAAAATACGATAATGTACAGCACCCAGTAATGAAGATGACTCTTTAACCTGGCAGATAGGTATACGTCCTGTGCACAGGGGTTACAAGCAGACTCGGATTATTGTTAAAGAGCCAAGACCCCTCAAAAAGATTTTGAACTCAAACTTTATTACCAGCACTTTATATTTTGTTTCAACTGGATTCACGTAAACAAGATTAACGTCACTCTTTGTTAAGAATTTAAAATACCACAACCGTGTGTTGGTTTTGTCCAGGTGGAGCCAGTGTGTGGGCCATTACTCCAGAGGAGAGGGCGAAACATGACAAACAGTTTGAGACCCTCTCCCCAGTCCTCGGTTACATCTCAGGTAGGCTGTTCTCATAAATAACAGACCACGAGCTTGCTTCCATTTAACAGGAGGTTGTGTCATTAGCAGTAAGTGAGATGCATGTGTTTTTTTTTTGTTTTTGTTTACCTGCAGGAGAACAAGCAAGAAAATTCTTCCTGCAGTCTGGCCTTCCTGCTTCGGTCCTGGCTGAGATTTGGTAAGCAATGAGTGACAACTTGGCAAAGTCCTTGTCACAACTCGATGCTGAGCAGGAGCAAGTGGGTCAGTAGGTCCGAGATTTGCTTTTGGTCAGAGGGAGTTTGTTACACTGGCTTGTGTTCAGCTTCCTGTTGAGCATTTATTTCCTTCACAGCCTGCCACACCTAGTAAACTATGTGAGTGAAGAGAGGGCGGGGGCGTC
Source organism: Hemichromis elongatus (assembly GCA_015108515.1). Classification (NCBI taxonomy): domain Eukaryota; kingdom Metazoa; phylum Chordata; class Actinopteri; order Cichliformes; family Cichlidae; genus Hemichromis; species Hemichromis elongatus. The sequence continues at coordinate 5,989 of VUQR01016247.1, forward strand.
CTGTAATTAGAACTTGCTTTCTGTGTGCGTGTGTGCGTGTGTGTGTGTGCGTGTGTGTGCGTGTGTGAAATGAGTCTGGAATTCAGTCCCACCACAACCTTGTCCCCAGTGATTTTTTTCTATTGTTTCAATAAAGAGGGAAAGAGAAATAGGAACGTACACTTTGCTACACACAGATCATAGTAAACTCTAGATTTTCTTCCCCCCCCCCCCCCCTTTAGGAACCTAGCCGACATGGAGAGCGATGGGAAAATGGACAAACTGGAATTTTCCATTGCTATGAAGCTCATTAAACTTAAACTTCAAGGACGCAACTTGCCCTGCGCCTTGCCAGTCGTCATGAAGCAGACTCCTGGTTCCAGTTGTGGTTCAACCATCCCTTCTTCAGCACGATTTGGTAGAAGCATTTTTTTTTTTCCAAAATGAGATAATTATGCATTTGAAAAAATTACAAAATGATTGTTTTTTTGTGTTTTTCCTCCATATAGGAATGGGTTCTATGCCAAACCTGTCAATTGGTCTGTCATCCATGTCAGCTATGTCAGCCATGCCCATCCTAACACCAATCCCAGTTAACCCCCCCATGCCCTCAGTTCAACCCCTGGTGCCGACGCCTGTGACTTTGCCACTTATCGCCCCGCTTGGAAACTCTGGGCTCCACAACGGCACCCTCCTCACCCCACCACTCGTTCCTAACAACGCAGGTTGGTTCTGCAGTAGAACCATTCTGGGCAAAACAAAATAGATAATGATCAGTGGATGAGCTCCACATAGGCTGAAGATATCGAGTCATGGTCCAGAGCCATTTCATTTCCTTTTCCTTTACAAGGATATTTCAGTGGCACATATCAATGTTATCTCGTTCACAAGCAAATAAAGCCACTGCTGTTATAATCTGCTCGTGACTTTGCACATTGCATAACAAGGTCCCATGACCCGATTGCACGTGTCGCTAGCTTAAACCGATATTGAGTGCCTTTAAAATCTCAGGAAATTGGAGCCGCTGGGAAAGCTAATCTAAGGTTAGGCTGCTAACATACGTCTAAATTTGAGTTAGAAATAAAACAAAATACAAACATTTTAAGTTTGTTACTTAAAATTAACGAACCAGTATAGTAGGAAGATTTTACATTTCACAAAAATATTACCAAAAAAATTAGTGTGGCCATTAGTGTGACTAATTTTTTGGAACTAATGAAAAAAAATTTCAATGGTCTCTTCATGCACTTTGTTAGAAGCAGCCTGTCATAAACAGATAGCCGCCATCCAAAGAAGAACTTTGAATTTAGTTTATAAAAGCCTGGAGAACTATTCCTGAAGACTGCTTAAAGACACGACCAGGAAGTTGACTTTAGATATTTCAGATTTCGTTGAAGAATATCAGTGATTTTGCCAAATATTTACTTTTAAACTTGTTAAAATTGACAAATTTCTGAAAAAATAAAGTAACGGCCAATATATCGAAATTATTGGCTTTTTAAATGACCAAATACCATCATATAATTAGTATATCAGTCTGGCTCTATTAAGTATCATCCATTTAAATGATCAGATTGTTTCCGTTATGTAAGCCTAATCATATTTCTAAATATTTTCCAACTTTAAAACACATACTTTGTTCTCCTTGAAAAACTGTTAAGTGTCGCCACCATCATTTCTGATGATTCATTTGTCTCATTATAACGACTTGAAACCCGCTCTGTCAGCTTATCAGCTAACCCCAGTTAACTCAACATAAATGTTTGACGTAATCCAGTAACACGACTTGGTTGTGCGTGATGTGAAATAAGCAGATTTGTCTTTTGGTAAAGCTGAGATGTGCAACTTCTTGTCTCCTGCTTTTTTAGCAGCTTTGCAGGGAGACGAGATTTTTGTTGAACAGTATGGAGCACAGTGCATACAGGATTTCACATATAATTTGTTAATGTTTTATGGGTAAGGGTCAGTTATTCATGTCCTGAGCTTCAGTGGTGCAGTAATGCAGTGAGGAATGCTTTTTACAGTGGTCTTGTGATGCGTGCCTGCCTTGCATTAAGTATAGGCATATCTCTGTGTGTGTGTGTTTGAGATGCAGCACTGCAGCTTTTCACACACAGTCTTTGCTGCAGTTCAGAAAAGAAAGTTAATTTATATCAACTGTGGGAACATATATGTTATATTTATATACATTAGCGGTTTCTTCTGTTTGGATTTCTCTTACATCTCAGTCTGTTCTCTTCATTTCTCACCTCCTCCATCTGTTCCCTGGCCATTCTCTTTAATCTTACTCAATCTGTTCAAGTCTGATTTCTGGCTGTGAAATGAGCAATCTAATAAGAGTTAGTGTGAGATTAGCCTTTTATTTGGCGTTCCTCCTCCATTTCACTCTCTCTCCCTCGCTGATGAAAATATATCAGTGCCACAGCTCTTGAGACTCTCTTTAGCACGTGGTTGCAGCCAACCACAATCTCTTACCTAGATGTCAATAACCTTGCTGGTTAAGCTCTGTGTGCAGCGACTGTAAAGTACGAGAAGATAAGATTAGATGTACATACCTGCAAGGGCAGCAGCGGTCTGCATGTTCACAGAATGTCATAAATTGATGTATTAGAGAAAAGGACGTGCACACTCTGTGTATATAGTACCATGTATAAACTGAAACATTCTCTTGAATTTCTCAAATGGAGACTTTACTATTAACAGAGTGTCTCCAACTGTATTTACAGCACTTCCTCTCTCTGGCTTCTCCTCTCCTATGGCGTTCTCCCCGTCCACTGGCATGTCAAAGGCCAACTCTCTACTCGACCTGGGATCGAGCAGGTGAGATTATTACTGAGCAAATTACTAAACTGATCCTAGCATTTAATAAAGATGTGATTGCGCTTTAGGAAAATACTTTCAAACAAGCATGATCTCAATCCAGGAGAGCACCTTTGAGATGTGGTGCAACGAGAGATTCGGATCAATGCCGCATGTGTGTACTACATAAGTGAAGTCATGCTGAAATATGAATTTAGAAATATTTATGTCAGTTAAAAAAATGTAGGGTTTGCTTCTTTTAAAACATCCCATTTGTTATCTGCACGCGCTCGTTTAAACAGTCAGACCGATGCAGTCATGCCGCGATTTCAGCGCGTACACAGAAGCGGCATTTTTGCAGGAAAGGGTTGAGAATTAGAGCACAAACAGAGATGAAACTCCCAGATAACCCCGAGTACAGGAAAAACATTTTGAAATCAGAGGGTTTTGGCAATAGCAGGAAGTTATCTTGTTTAGAGTCAAAAACGTCAGAGAACAGGAATCCAAAAGCATTCTCAATGAATGAGGTCATGATCAATCCTAAATGCTTAGAATGCTATGAAAATGTATTAGTTATGACTTTTTTTCTGAACAACTACAATCTTTTTTTTGTAAATATTATATAGTCATCTGGCTATAGTCACTTCGCCATAAGGTAGATTGGCCAAGGGATCATTGGTCCCAATATTTCTGTCCCGCATTTCTATAAGTTGTGGTCTCCATAAGCCACTGTGTCCTCATTTCAGTCATTCCTATTCAGGGTAAGGTATTAGGTCAAATAAAACAGGCAAACAAAATGTTAAATAAGTTACTTTAATACGCCAAAATTGCTGCTGGAGTTTCAAAAATGTGTGTGTGTTTTTTAGCTGGTGTCTTTAGGGGAATTAGGCCATCAACATCAACAAACTCCTAGTGTGTCATTTCATACTGTTTTGTTCCAGCTGAATAGATGCTTTATCTTTGTTTTTCTGGCCTGCTCACTTCTAAAATGGAATCAAAATTGAATTTTAGCTCCTGTCTAAAATGAAATATAAGACTGCAACTAGAGGGGTCTGTAATTTTACTTATGTGCCAGTCAAGCTTTCATCTCTGTTTTGGTATGATGTACTTTAATATCTGCCAAGGTTTGGAAGGTCCTCTTGCAGGTTCACTGACAGCCAAGTCCTCTTGAATATCTAATATCCTTTGTCCACCTCATGGTGTTTTTTGTGGGTTTGGAAAAGAACGCAAATAGTATCTGATTTCATTGTTTTGAATAGCTTAGCGCTTCACATAATAAGCGCTGACCTCAGGTGTAGGTGGTAAGGGAAGCATTAATAAGGGCACCAGAATAGCAAGAAGTACAATAGATATAGTTTAATCCCGCAGCTGCTTTTAGCTTCCCGTTCTAGCTGTTAGACTTTCTAAAATCAGGACAGATGCTTGGTAGTTCTTTGAGGTTTTTCTGGTCTGTACGTCCACAATCTTATTACTGTGTATATTTACACACAGAAAAACAAGGCTTTGGCATCTCCTGTTGTCTTGCTGAAACCTTAATGAGTATTGCAAGCTCCCAATCGGCTACAATTTTCACCCATGACTATCATGTGGTCATGCATACTCGTTATGGAGGGGCATTTATATAGCACATTTCTCATCTCGCTGACTACTAGCCAAATGTAACCATGCATTCATAACATGATTTATTCTATACACTTTAAGCAGCTTTATCTGCTTCATATCTATGAATCAACAGTTACCCAACATGCATGTAGTTGGACTGTAGGAGTAAGGACCTGGAGCAAACTCAGTTTGAGCCAGCAACTTGATAGTGCTAGCAATTCAACCACCTCACCCCTCGAATAGCTGATTATCATAACCTGAAAGTATGTTGCTGTCTTGTTTCATTGTCTGAAAGTCACTGTCTGCATAGTTGTTTGCGCCAGCTTCCTCTGCAGTTAATTAAGAGCTGAGAAATAACAGCGGGGAGTCTCCAAGCAATTAGTGGTCAAACGAGAAAGAAAAAGGCTGATCATATAGAATATAATAATATTATTTTTTTCATTTCCCTTTAGGTGATTTGTTGACATCTTTCTTGTCTCTTCCCATAGTTCCAACTCTTCCTCCACCACATCCTTGGCCAGTAACTCCCCAAAGATGGGTGCAAGTGATTGGGCCGTTCCCCAGGCCTCAAGACTCAAGTACCGTCAGCAGTTCAACACACTAGACAAGCTCATGACCGGCTACTTATCAGGTAAGTCCTGTGCACACACAAACATGCACACATTGACCTAAACAAACACAACATTCTCAGGACCACTAGGCTCCACACGAGTGCTCCTGTCAGAGTTTGAAAGCGAACACTCTGGGGTCAGTTTCACTTTGCACACATGCGCTCGCGTTCTCCTATAATTGCTCTCAACTGCACTTAACAGAACTTGGAAAGCACACAAACGTATTCACTGTAAGAGTTCACTTTGATCTGATCTACGTGTTACTTTGCAGGACCTCAGGTTAGAAATGCACTGATGGCATCGAATCTGACGCAGACTCAGTTAGCTACCATCTGGTGAGTGTAATGTGTGTATGTTTGTTTGTGTATATTCTTGCACATCGATCAAAGTGAGGACCAGTGACAGTTTATGACCACTGGAGTAAGGACATTTTGGTAAAGTGAGGACCTTTTGCCAGTTCCCCCTGTTCTTTACAGGACCCGAAGTTTGTGAAGTCTGTTTTAAGTTTAAGGTTACAATTTCCTAATCTTACCCCTAAACTAGGGTTAAAAGGATAATTTACTTAAGCAAAAGCATGGAACTATGTTAGGTGAAATACTGTGTACCACTCTTTAATTATGTGCTACAATAAAAAAAAATAAAAAATTGAGCTCTACAGTTCAATGAGACAACGTATATACCAACGCTGACTGTGTTCAAACAGTTTAACCACTTATAAAGATTGCTTTGCAGTATGTCTCATTTAACTATACAGTACTGTGCAAAATCTTGAGCCACCCCTCATTTTTTCATACTGTTGGGAAAATGGAAAATAGGTGCAAACGTGTATGTTTGCAACATGTGCAAACATACATGTATATGAGGCAAAAACAGAGTTTGTACAGTTCTAAAAACCTTAAAAGTTGATACTTGTTTATTCTTCAACATGTTTCTTAGGCAAGCTTTCTTCTATTTTATGCAAACAGTCTTCCAGACTTCTTGAAGGACATTCAAGGAATTGGGATGCTTGCTGTCTGTTTGACACAGGCTGCTGGTAACAAAGTGCCTAAATAAACAATTTGCTCAGTTTTATGTTATGCGTAGACCCAACACTAGTTTATCCCTTGAGCTAGCACACCTTTTTCGTGTTTGAATAATTCATAGGTCAGAGTTAAGTGGCTTAACAAACAACAGCAACAACAACAAAAAAATATTCTGAAAATGGCCAGTACATGGATTGGCCTGAAAATGAGTTAAAAAGCAGCCGACATTCAAAAAAAAGTCTAAATTACTCTAAAATATAAAGGAACGCTGGCTCCTTGGCAGCAAAATATAAAGAAATGAAGGGTGACTCACAACTTTTGCATAGTACTGTATTTTATGGGAGCTGTGAGTCACAAAGGGAGCAAATAACAAATGTGAAGCAATAAGACTCAGTAGTATTTGACAAACGTATAGCTGTAATATCTGACGGTTAAAAGAACGTTACTTGTTATGTAAAACAGTTTGTTTGCAATCGCGATCCCCTCATTCTCCTCGGCTTTATTATCCGACGAATGTCTTTGAGCCCAGTGCTCTTGATTTATATCCCGATATTCCAAACACTAGTGGTTTTCTTCCACTACTGTCCCCAAGCCAGAAACAGCAGAAGGCTGCTTCCAGTGAAAAATCTCTAACTTAATTATCTTCTCACCATGATGTTCTTATTGACACACAGCACTGTGTGATTTGTCTGCAGGACCTTGGCAGATGTGGATAAGGATGGCCAGCTGCAGGCTGATGAGTTCATCCTGGCCATGCACCTGGTGGACATGGCTAAGACGGGCCGCCCTCTTCCACTCACTCTGCCGCAGGACCTAGTACCACCCTCTCTGAGGTAACACATAAAGTCATGTACAAATTTTAAATAATTAACCAAATAAATAAATGAACAAGTTTTCTTTTTGCTTTCGTTACAGAGGAGGAATTAAGTCCAATGAGCTTGTTAATGGAACGGGGCCCTACATAACTCCCTGTTTAATAGACACAGCAGAGGTAGAACCTGCTCAGAAGAACAAGAGCAGCGGTATGCTTTGTGAATCCTGCATGTTTTGTTCCATCAGACGTCCTCTGTCTTCCTTTGTAATACACCTATCACTTTCCTCTCCTCTTAGTGTCCTTTGAGGACAAGCTGAAGGAGAACTTTGCAAAGGGAAGCGCAGAGCTGGAGAAACGACGTCTAGCTCTTGAGGAGCAGCAGAAAAAGGAGAAGGAGAAGAGAGAGAGGGAGGAGAGGGAGGCTCAAGAACGGAGGGAGAGGGAGGCCAGGGAGATGGAGAACAGGAGGAGGTTGGAGGAGGAGAGGCGGCTGGAGAGGCAGAGAGAGATGGAGCGACAAAGGGAAGAGGAGAGGCTGAGAGAGCTGGAGAGGAAGGAGGTGAGTGCCAGAGCAGTCGGGTGATGCTGTCTGGGATCGATTGTCTTCTCTGATAACCTTCTTTCTTCATACTTCCAGGCAGCGAAGCAAGAGATGGAGCGCCAACGGAGGGAAGAGTGGGAGCGTGCGAGAAGAGAGGAGCTAGGCAGGAAGAAAGAGGGGGAGCAAGACGAGATCTCTCGACTGAGGGAGAAAAAGAAGAGTCTGGAGTTGGAGCTAGAGGCTGTGGTGAGGCTACATTAACACTGATAAATATTCACACTTACAATTTACAGCGTTAATCAAAGTGTGGGCGCACCATGATATTATTTACCTGGTGTCACAGGGGAACAAGCACAAGCAGATCTCAGACCGTCTACGCGACGCTCAGAGCAAGAGGCGGATTCAGAAGGCTGAGCTGGACCTCGTCAATCAGAAGAGGGACACGCGCGTTGCTGAGATTAACGCGCTTCAGCTCGAGTTTGAGGTTAGCAGAAATGTTTCTCATCTGTTTTCTGCCCTGTCATCTTTCTGCATGTGTGTTTTTTACGCGCTCTGTTTACGCATCCTCTTGGTCGGTTGCAGGAGTGGCAGAGGAAGCACTCACAGCTGGTTCCAGAACAACAGCGACTGTGTGAGAAGCTGCGAAACATCAGTCTCAACAAACTCCCGTGTGGGTGACAAATGCCTCCTCTCACGTCACACAGACAAATTAGTCACTGGCCGCTGGTCTGACATGTCTCTGACCTTTGATCTTTGTAGCTGTGACTTTGACCTCCCTGACCGGGACTGTGACGGAGAAGAGTGTAAACTGCCGGAGGCTGAAGGACCAGCTTGACATCCTGGAAAGGGAAACGACAGACAAACTGACGCAGATGGAGCAGTACAATAAGGAGCTTAAGGTCAGTGTTCGGTTCAGGATGCTACGGACTCATTTAGACCAAAGTTGTAGGAAGAAAAATGAACATAACCTGTGATATCCCCCATAAGTTATAGGAAGCACTTTGTATTCTGTATTTGTACCGAGACGTGTATGTAGCACACTAAGCTCCCTCCCTAGGCACTTCTTTAACATCATTCATCAAAATCTGAAACTATTTCTTCATGAAACTAACTTTAAGGCTAAAGTTGGGCTTTTCAGACCTCGACATTATTTTGCATCAACATTTTTTGCAATAGAAGTTTCATCATAGTGAATATAACCACGCAGCAAAATAAGGTAAAATTGCTTAAAGATGGATTGTACTGATGTTAAATAAAGCAAAAGCATACTGTTGTTTTCGTCCCACAGCTCTGGCTTGATGTTAAATAGCACATAAACAGGGTGTTTTCAACTTGCTGTGAAATCTTGTTCAACTGGTCACAATAGCTCTAGAGTTTCACCCCTCGGGCAATGAAAACTTAAACTATTTTTTGCACACATACGGTCTCTGAAGTCTACGTTTGTCAGCAAACAGCTTGATCATTTAATAGCTGTGACTGACGCCTTCTCAGAATCTTATCGTTAGTCTGATGCTAGTAACCGGAGCACTAAAAAGCCTGCTCTTCCTCTCTCTCTTGGTCTCTGTCTCTTGGGTTGTCTCTTATTAAAGCTTTTAACTGCTGGCTTTTTCTCTTTCTCTTTTGTCTTCTTCTCCCTGCTACCTGGATGAATTTTTTGTTGTCTCTGCCCGTGCCTTCCTCTCCCTTATCCCCGTTCCTTTGTGACACACTTTTCCTCTTTGCTCTCTTCACCCATCGTCTAAACATTTTCTCTCCCTCCATCGTCACACTGTTGTTTCCATAGCTCGGGGATATGGACGACTGTGTCCTGCGAGGCCTTCTGTCTCTGCTGGCCTGCCTCAGCCAGCTCTTCCTTCTCATCAAGGTTAACCCTCTTTCTCTATCGCTTCATCTTCCACGCTGTAAAGTCCCCCCCCTTCAAGCAACAATCCTAAATCTTTTTTCCTTCGCATCCCGCGATGATTTGATCTGCTCGTTCATCTTTTCCTGCTCTTTTGAATCATTTTTAAATGGAGGTTTTTGTTGGTACCATGCCTCCTTTCTTCGCTGTTGTTTCTCTCTGTGGGATTTGTTCTACTCTGTTTTCTGTGTAAACAGGATGCACCCTGAGGGTAAAACACATGCACACAGAATGTCTAACCTGCACAATTTCTGTATTAGAAAGAGAAAACAAAATCTCAGTTTATACTTACTATGCACATACAGCATGTCTGCGTGTTTCTGTGAATGTGGCCGCTGTTTCTGAGAAATCACAAATGCCAAAACAATGCTTACTTTGTCATGCTAAGTGCATCGTGTGTTGTGGTAGTTTTAGGGCTGATAAGAACAAAGGTCTTAGATGGAAATTTACATGTCTCCTTGTGTTGCACACTCTGTGATGGCGTCAGGAGCTGAGGGAGAAGCAGGTGAGGCAGCAGGCCGTTCTGGACGACCTGCACAGAGTCAAAGAGGAGAAACTGAGGGAGCTGCAGAGACGCTGTGAGGAGGAGAGAGAAAGGAGGAGGAGGGAGGAAGAAGAAGAGGCAGCCAGGTGAATCTTGGGGTTTGTCTTTATTACTCTTGTTTACGCATAATGTGGCTTTATTAAGCTGCATTTACTTCCCACAGACAGGCAAAGCTGGAGCAAGAAAAGAGAGAGCAGGAGCGGAGGGAACAAGAGAAGAGGGAGAGGGAGGAAGAGGAGGCACGGCAGAGGAGGCTCCTGGAGGAGCAGAGGGCCAGACAGAGGGAAGAGGAGGAGAGAGAGGCACAGGCTCGCCTCCGGGCAGCCCAGGAGAAAGCACAAGAAGAGGAGAGGAGGAGAGAGGAGGAGGAGGCGGCGGAGGCAGAGAAGAAGAGGAGGGAGGCAGAAGATGAAAGGAGGCGGAAAGAGGTGGAGGAGGAGAAGAGGAGGAAAGAAGAGCAGGAAAAGGGGCAGCAGCTGGCACCCAAGCTCACCACATACAGAGCCCTGTACTCCTTTGTTGCTCGCAACGCAGATGAGCTGAGTATAGACGCAGACTGTCTCGTAGAGGTACGAAGCACACACTCCTGCTGGAAACACACAGGATATTTATTTGTCTTTTTCAAATGTATTTTATAATATTACTCAAAATCTTGTCGCTTTTGATAATTAATTAGTTTTTTTTGGACCCGATCCGTTGGCTTTTTTGGCTCAGTGTCAGACTCGTTAAATAATTCCATTACAGTTCGTTAAAAAAATGCACCAAATGGCAGCAACACCACAAGCACGGTCCAGTTCACTGGCTCGATTTATCAAAAGTGACACAGCGGTCAAGTACAGCTACCGGCGTTGGCACATTTGCCACGATTCCAAATTGTCAGCGTGTCAATTTCTGTTCCAGAATACGAGGTTAACTTAGCTTCAAGCAGTGACTGGAGATTTTTGCAATTTTTTTGGCACTTTGGCGTTGACCTAATTTTTGGAATTAGGAATACAGGAAGAGTTTCACTCTTGGTTCTGTTAATAATCCATCCATTGGCTTACCCAGCCAGATCCTGTCCTAGCTGCCAGAGGGAAAGAGGCAGGATACACCATAGACATGTCACCAGTCTGTCATACTTAGAGTCAATTGAGAATCGTCAGTTAACCAAACCTTACTCATGTCTTTGGACTGTGGGAGGAAGCCAGACTAACCACAGTGGCCATTCAAACACAATACAGAAAGGTCCCAGGCTGGATTTAAATACAGGACCTTCTCGGTGTGAGCCAACAGCGCTAAGCACTGCGCCTTTATGCCTGGTTAAAAATCCATAATTAGATTTGATTTTAAGTAATCAGTGATAGAGTTAAAGTTCAACCAATTATCCCATCCCACGTGATGATGTTTCCTCGAGGAGCACTGATTCTGAAAGTGTTTAACAATGAGTTAAGGACTGCTCACACACCACTGAACTGCCTGTGTGTGTGTGTGCGTGTGTGTGTGCGTGTGTGTGATGGGTGTCTAAACACACTATTTGTGTTGTTGCTGTGCAGTCGTAATTGCTCCTGATTACTGCAGTAGGGAAACAAAACGTTTATCTTGATCCCCTCACTGTGAATGACTGACTGTGAGTGAACTGTGCAGGTGGATGAGCACACGGTCGGTGAGCCTGGCTGGTTGTGCGGAAGTTACCACGGAAACAGGGGCTGGTTTCCCCAGAGTTACGCTGAGAGATGTCTGACCGCCGCCTCGGCTCAAAGCGGCCCCACTTCACCTGGAAAAATGTCCTGTCTGCCACCACCGCTAAACACGAGGTAACATAAAACAGGAGGAGCAGATTGAGATCATTTCTAAGCTTTTAGCTCCTCTGCACTAAAGATAGAACAGTCTGGGCCTTATTTTTTCTGCTGACTGAAAGTCTGTAACAGCCACCTAGGTCGTTGTAATTTATGCCATAGCACTGTCAGGTTGTTTTTATTCTTTTCTTGGATCCTTCCCTAAAGGTTTGTCCCTTTTTGTTTTAGACACCCCGATGTGGTGGAAAAAGGTCACAGCCCTCTTCCTGTCCAATCTGATGCTTCGCAGGTAGATCCTGACTGATGTTTACTTTTATTTCCTGGCTAGATTACTCCTTATTCTTTATAATGAGCAGGTAAACTTTACTGTGACCTACTTCAGCAGCAAAAACTAAACCCTGTTTCATTCCTGCCTCTTTAGTTTTCCAGAAGAAGATTTTCATGGGCAATATTTGGTTAGTTTAGCACGTTAGCGAGATACAGTTAGATCCACAATTTGTTTGACGTTTTTTGTAGTTTGGCCTCTGTATGCGAAATGCAAACTTTCAGCTTGAATTCAAGCACTTTTACAAAAGAACTTGCATGAGCTGTTTAGCAATTTAGGAATTGCAGACATTTTTGTATACCGACTTATTTTCTCAAAAAGTGGACAGTTGACTAACAAGCAGTTTCAATTATATGTAAAAGGTAAATGTGAGATCCAAAAAGCAAGTCACAGCAAGTGAGGGAAACCATCATTAGGGTGAAAAAGTTAAATGAACCCAATCTGAAAGACAGTGGATAAATCAACTAGTTGGTGTGGTACTAAAAAGAATCCACTGACCAGCTCAGCAACACCAAAAGACCCTAAAGACCACAGTGGAATCTAGTGTTTATTGATGGTAGGAGAAAGGATTTTCATACAAGTATTAAAAACGATCATTACATTTAAAATTGTGTCTGTGAAAATAGGGGAGTGGGTATTAAAATGGCTGTAGTTTGTCAACAGCTTGTGCAAAATAGTTGTAAAACCCTTCTAATTAAAGCTGAAAGCTTGCCCCTCAATCATGTATCGATTGTTTCATTTAAAATCCCTGTGGTGGTGTGCAAAGGTAAAACTATAAAATGTGTCTTCATCCATGTAAAACTGGCCAGTTACCAGTAAGCTCAAAGTGCAGGTTAAGCTTATGGGGCATGGTAATATTTCTTAATAAGTATCTGGTACTCAATCACAGTATTGGATAAATCAAAATGTTGATGTAATGGTTGCTAGAGTTAAATCAAACAGGGATCACTGTGGCTGGTGTAGATTGACCTCAGAGTGGCACATCTGGCTTGTAGTTGCTGGTTAATTCAACTAAAAGAGTCCATTCACTGCATGGCTAAAAGTTATCACTCTGTACTGAAAAAAAGTTCACGAGATCATTTAATTTTCATGCTTCCCTTCTTAGTGTATCTGTGTTATTATAGAAGTGTATATCTAGACTGTGGCATGATCAGAAATAGGTCTGCTGACATCAACACATGCATCTTCAGAAGCAGCTCGGCTGTATATTTATATCTTCTCTCTGAGTCTCTGTGGGTCACACACACATTTACAGATGTCTGATGACATTAGTGTTGGTACTTCGAGCGTTTGTAGGTCATGTCCCATGGTCCAAAGGTGAAATTAGCTGTGTTGCAAGTCCAAGGGAGGGGAGCATGTAGTGATTGATTTCTTAGATGTACCCATGGTGACAGATTGCTGTTCATCTGATCGCACTCCTCAGTCCTCCGTTCCTCTGCTGGCTCGGGCCCTCTCGTCATGGTCAGCCACTTCAGAAACTCACCTCAGCCTTTCAAGCGGTTCGGCGACGGACGTCATCACCGCACTGCTCAGCTTCTCGCAGGGAGATGTCATCAGTGTGCTGCAGCAGAGGGACGATTGGTGGCTGGGGCAGATCAATGGGATGCAGGGATGGTTCCCCAAAAGTTACGTCGCTTTGGAGACGGCTGGCAATGCAGAGTAAGAAAACGCACACGAAGAAAGACGCACATCCCTTTTAGTGTAAAACCTGTAGCAACTGAAAGACTTACTCCACCATGTGTTGTTCCCGTCATAGGGTGGATGCGTTGGACACATCCGATTCTGTTCAGCTAGAAGGTAAGAGTAGTGTATCTGTGCAAATCCAGTTAAAGTCAGTGATGGTTTCCTAACTGGTACTAATGTTGTCCTTACCAGAATTTGTGGCCTTGTATACATATGAGAGCCCAGAGGTGGGGGACCTGACGTTTGTTGAGGGGGATGTTGTTTTGGTGTTGGAGAAAGAAGGAGAGTGGTGGCGAGGATGCATCGGGGACCAGACAGGGCTCTTCCCCTCCAACTATATCCGACCCGTAGAACTGCCAGAGGTGAGTCACGCTGAGTTAGCGTTAAAAAAAATTGCCAAATTAAACTATTACATTATTTCCGCTTTACATTTCATTTGTTAATTCTAGGCATCGAGACCTGGAGGCCCAACCAAGAAACCTGGTAGGAATGAACACACAGGCGGACACTCAGTCGGTTTTTGATGATTCATTCTGCTATTCTCTCGACGTTTAATTGATCGAAATTCATTGTTGGCTTCTTCTGGTTGGTCGACAGAGGTTGCGCAGGCTGTCACCACCATTGCGGCCTCAATGATGCATCAGCTTCGCCTGTCTCCGGGGCAACTGATCGTGGTCCTGGCCAAGAACTCCACCGGCTGGTGGCTCGGAGAACTGCAAGTAAGCCGTACTTTAACAGCAGTCTTTTTTTTTCTTTCTTTTTAAGAGCCAAAGATAAATTGAAACTGTTAGCAGGAGAAAAAATATAATTTCAGCTAGAAATCTTTACTTTGGCTCCAAGTGCAGAAGGTCAATTGCACCACAGAGCGCAGTGAAAGCACAATTAATGAGTCATTATTCTCCTAAACCCACCTCCTGGTTGCAAATGACACTTTTTTGCCTCTGTGTGAAAGGAATTTAGAACATTTTAATGTGACACCTACTGGATTATATGGCGACAAGAATGAAAAGCTTTATTAACAAAAGGTCATGAAAAACTTGTTGCCATGGAGCAGAATGATTGTGGAGGGAATTACAGTGGAGCTATGTGGATGTTTCCTTAAATATTAAAGTGGTCCTGTAAGGAAAAAAGTTTGTATCTGCTGACGTGTCAGACCAATAGAGAGCTGACAGATGAGGGGTGGGCGGGGAGATTACAGGAGTAATAACAGCGCTGTCGTCTACAACGTCCCTCAAAGCGAAAGGTCATCTCTCCCTGCCTGTTTTCATGCTGAGGCTGCAGCTGTAGTTGGAGTTAAAGCTCTGAGTGCTTTTAATAATGCGACAGCAGAAGTCGTATTTGCTGTTAGCACGATCAGACAATGAGTCGATATGAGTAAGAGCGTCTGAGAACAGAGGATTTCCACAGCTTTGTCAATCTGTGCATTACCCTCAGCAGCTCGCAGTACTGCGGTCATTTCAGAGACTTCAACTGAGGTTTAGTTTGATTTATAAAGTCAGTGTGCATTCCCATCATGAGGCAGTGGTATCAAGGTTCAAAACTGTGCCTGTCAAAAAAATCAATTCATCAATTAATGTTTCGATTTGGGATTCAGAAACGATCCAGCAGAAGACTGATTCACTCTCACTGGCTCTTCTCTCCCCTCCAGGCTCGGGGTAAAAAGCGCCAGAGAGGCTGGTTTCATTCCTCTCACGTTAAGCTCCTGGGTCCATCCAGCAGCAAGTCTTCCCCCTCTCCTCTGCCAGGTGAATGCTGACACACGCTTAACACAGCATTCGATTTACTATAACTGAGCATGTTTTAGGCAGGTTTGTATTTACATTTCTTTAATCTGTATTTTTTTATCTGAGGAATGCGGGTCGAAATTACCAGAACAACCTTTTCGAAACCTTTTCTGTCTACGAGTTTAAAACTAGTTTGTGCTCATTAATCATAAATTCCTGTATCAAATTTCAGCTGACAGAACATAATCTTTGAGTGTCATTTCTATTATTTTGTCATTTACATTGGC
>VUQR01016247.1:21614-41358 GCA_015108515.1 Hemichromis elongatus
TCACGCGCTGCTTATTCTGTCATGCTTATACTTTGCAGACACAGACTTTACCATGGTCCCTGTCTTAGCGTGCTAACATCCAGCATTTACCACTGATCACAGAGTGCAGCAGAAGCAGATGGCAATGTTTTTAGTTTTAGGAGTCCACACAAAAGCAACTCAAAAATGAATGCAGTGAAGTGCAAATATGCCCAGGAAGTGCAAGTAGACTAGGCAGTATTTGTCATAATTATATCAATAGCATTTAAGAGAAATAAGTCACAGAGAATTTGAGTCCTCCAAACAGATGCCTGCCAACGCCAGCCTGCAAGCATTTGCTCAGACAGGCTACGCATATAGCATTCTAGGGCTCTCTGCCTCAAAAATGACCAAAATCCAACTCCTCTTGAGGTGACTGTTGAGACTAGCCAGCGGCTAAATATGCAGAAATAAAATGGTAGAATGATCCAAAATAAAGGTCATTAAACAAACTAGCTGTACTTCTGTAGCGACAACATGTAATTGAGATCTTTGGGACAACAGTTTTTAAATCTCCGCCATATAAGGCTGACGGGGTATTGTTGTCGCCCGGCCGAGCAGGCGGCGTGAACGCTCAAGTTTGTGAATGCGAGAACTCGAGGACAAGGCAACGTAGGATTTTGAAATTGAGATTCAGATGGTAGATGCATCTACTAAAAATCTCAGTAACCTCAACCTCAAGGTCAAGATAAGCGGTCCAATTTTCTGAAAAATCACAGAGGATTTTTTAAATTGACACCACAGAGGTGCATCTACTAGGAGGCTGAGGCTTAGCATTGATTTGGTGTCCAAGGGAAACCATTTGGGAGTTTCACTTTTTGGTATTTAATCTTTATTTTCACCTTCTTTTAATGTCATCTTGGTCTCTTCAAGGCTTTCTTAGTCCTGTTTTTTGTATATTGGCCCTTATCAGGTGATTCTACAAATCTACAACAACAGATTAAGCTTCATGTGTCAACTTTGTTCCCTCAGTATGCCAAGTTATTGCAATGTACGACTACACGGCTGCCAATCAGGACGAGCTCAGCTTCTCCAAGGGTCACCTGATCAATATCCTCGACAAGACCAACCCCGACTGGTGGAAAGGAGAAGCCAATGGGGTCACGGGATTGCTGCCCACCAATTACGTCAAGATGACAACAGAATCAGACCCCAGCCAGCAATGTAAGTAACTTTTCTGTCAATTATTCACTTTTTTTTTTGTGAAAAAAAAACAGATAAAATGTGTTTATCAGCTGTAGAAACAAACTTCTCTCCTACTGAAAAAAAAAATGTTGGTTGACTTGGCTCACTGCAGGTACAGTAGATTCCTTATCCATGTCAGACCATGGAAACACTGACGGTAAGCATCGAGTTGTTGGTTCAATCAATCATTGAGGAAATTGGTGAACATATAACCATTACACTTAAAAGGCTCACTCCCATAAAAAAGCTTCTGAAATTGATTAACAGAAAATGTTAAATTTCTTTTCCACAAGGCAAAAAGAAGTGGGCCTTTTAAGTATCCCGGACAACATCAACAATTTCAAATCATCCAAAGGAAAGTTTGACATTTTGGGCATGAAGCGTGATGGATACTGCTCTCATCGTGTTGTTAGTTAATTTAATCCAACCACGCTCTGGCTGCAGTTTTTATATTAAGCAGACTAATATGAGAGTGGTATTGATCTTCTAATTTAACTTGCAACCACAAAGTGAACAAAGCGTATGTCCCCGAATGTCAAGCTGTTCTTTTAAAACAGATGCCGCTGACAAATCACCCCGGGCAACGAAATAATAAAGAGCGAGGGCTGATCTGATTTCAAACTGGCACGTTTTTCATCATTTCGGTCACATTTCTGGAAACGGCAGCTTTCGTTTTCCCTCTATGAATGCAACGCCGCAGCAGCTGCTCACACGGGAAGGCGGTAATTTTCCTCACGCGTATCCCGCTCGCTGCTCGTTCATACGTAGCTGCTGTGAAATTTTAAAAAAAGCCGATTTCTTAATGAGAGGTGTGCGCCTGAATTGGTATGCGCAGCTTGCGTGTTCGCCTCACAGCAGCAGCTGTTAACAGGCGTGAACACACGAGATCTTTAATTAGGGTGAACTTGTCGAAGCCACAGACACAAAAACGATCTGAAAGTCTAATTCCAGCCAGCGCGTCGTCACTCGCGCACGCCGGCCACACGTAAGGTCGGCGGTTCGCTGCTGAAACAAGAGTGCGAGAGCTCGCCGTCTGCAGCTGATAGCTGATACAATGAATAATAACATTTACATTTCCAGAAATGCATTATTAATGCGCCTGCATGTGAGTGTCCAGCATTAATATTAAAGCTATATTAACGTCTGCTGTCTCTCCATCTCTTCATCATCTCACTTCCCTCCCTTTCCATTCCTCCACTACATCTGTTTTCCCCCCCTTTTCTTCTGTAGGACAGTAACGCTGGCTTTCCTCTCTTTTCTTCCTCCTTCTCCTCCTCTTCCTCTTCCTCACCAATTCTGTCTGAGCGATCCCGAATTGCCCTGTCACAACAGGAAGCCCAGCCGCCAGCAAGAACGGCCCACCTCTGCACTTTCCACCTCACCCGTTTAGGACTCTGGTGTTCTGTGCTTCTCTGTTACAAACCCGGTTTTTCTTTTTCTTTTGGGTTTTGTTTTTGGCCTCCTACCTTCTCAGCTTTAAATGTATTTATTTTACCGTACAACCCCTTCCTCCCCTCCCCCCTCGCTCTCTTCTCTCTCTCGTTTCCATTTATGTTTCTTTAACTAATTAACCAAGGGAGCGAGGCAGAGGCAGCTAGACATGAGCATTCAAAGCTTTTGTCCCCCTGATACAAAAGTGTGGAAAGTGTAGTTTTGCTACAGATTAAAGGAAAAAATAAAAGTTTGATTACAAAAGTATGGAAAATAATATGTAAGAAGCATCGGTTTAGTTTTCTAAATTAAAGCTATAAATTAGTATGATGCAGAGTATTCTAACAGGGTCACTCATTCTTGCACTAACAACATTAAAACCTTGCTGAAAATGGACCAATGTGAAGACTCGCTGTTGCTTAAATCACCGGTAACCTTGATTGCTGCTTGCTAATGCATCGCTTGAACTGCAACTGAGATGAAATTGATTGTGATTTTATTAGTCAATCTTTATGCACTCTGCCATTTACTGACGCTTCCAAGTACGTAGAATGACACCCATCCTGTACTGAACTGTGATCTCACCAGCAAATGCATATTTTAAAAAAAAAAAAAGAAATTCAAAAAACATGCAAACATTAGCATATCAAGAGTGGTGAGAGAAACACCCACCACACTGCTGACATATAGGGTTATCATCAAAAGTTTACATGCACTCATCGTGGGCTAGAATGGTGCTGTAGTTTTGAGATTGCACAGCATACGTCTTTAGTGCCTTGAAAAAAGATTGGTTTGAAATTATTTGAGATTTTCTCTAATCCACATTGTTTGGTTGGTTACCCTTTGACCACCTTGGTAGTCATCAACAAGCTTCTGGTGAAATTCTGGCTGGATATTTGAGAATTCTCAAGAATTGGTAGAGTTCATTTGAACTGGTTGGTTTCCTAGCGCAGACCAGAAATTTGAATCCACAAATTTTCAATTAGGTCGCAGCTTTGAGAAGGTCTTTATTCATTCCAAAACCAGATTTGATGTGTGTTTGAGATCATTGTCCTCTTAGACTAAAACGTCCAGGTTTCAACCATCTATCTGCTGATTTGAGGTCAAGCTGAAGAATTTGGAGATTAGTCCTTTTTCACTATTACATTCACTTTGTGCAGTGGCAGCAAAACCGCCCGTGAGAGCGTGATGCAACCACCGGCATGCTTAACAATGTGTACGGTGTTTTTAGGTTTGAAAACCTCATCTTTATTCCTCCAAACATACCTTTCGTCATATTAGTCAAATAGCTCAATCTTTGTCTTGCCTGACCATAAAACTCTTCTCCAGATGATATTTGCCTTGTCCATGTGGGCAGCTGGAAATTTCAGTCAAGCTCCAAGGAGTCAATTTTGAAAAACATACTATGGACTCTGTGTTCCAGTATTTTCTAGTTCGTGTCATGCTTGGTGGCTTTTGGGTTGTTTCTGAACATTCTAATAATTTTTCCTTTCATCTGAGGGTGACAGTTTGGGTTTTCTTCCAGACCTTGGCAAAGTAGTGGCAGTTGTTTAGTAATGACTCCAAGAGATCTTTCCAAATTGTGTAACACTACAATTCTCCTTCTTATATCTTCTCTGAGTTCCTTGGACTTTCCCATTGTTCTAAGTATTCGTCAATCAAATGTCTTTTATCCTGCCTTCCTTCTCTCAACCAAACGGTCGCCGCAGAATCTGCGGCGCAGATGGCCGCCCCTCCCTGAGCCCGGTTCTGCTGGAGGTTTCTTCCTGTTAAAAGGGAGTTTTTCCTTCCCGCTGTCACCAAAAAGGCTTGCTCATAGAGGGGGTTGGTTTTTACTCTTTATGTATTATTTTAGGGTCTACCTTACAATTTAAAGCGCCTTGAGGTGACTGTTGTGATTTGGCGCTGGATAAATAAAATTGAATTGAACTGAATGAGTCAAACGAAACCTTTTAATGTTGGCAAAGAGAAACTACCAGTTGTAGTAGAAACTCTCATGAGAGGTTAGTAGGCCTTGGTCTTGTCAAGTTAAAAGACATGTGTGTATATATATATTCAAGTCTTTGTTTATATTTTTGACATTGCGTGGATTATAGAAGCTCCAAAATCAAGCATTTGCAATCGGTTCTTGTTTTTTAAAGCCATTAAACACGAATGCTGTACAATTATTCCACTGTGGAAATAATTATTAAAAGCTCCAAATTACCATGACATTCATGCTCATGATGTGTGTGTATGTAAACTCCTGACCACAACTATACATCCAACTTTTGCCAAGATTGAACCTCAAAGACTTGAACTACCAGCTGAGTCTTCCACTGCTCTCTCACTCAAGCATTAGCTACTTTATCCATTTACACCTATGCAATCACTAGGAGTGAGCACTCCACCATGAAAGGTGCTTTATTTTTCTTTACTTTAGTGTTCTTGGTAGCAGTGTTGTTAGCGTTGGCATCGCTCATGTTCATGTACTGCGACTACAATGTGCCTCACTCTGTGCATTAAATGTAAATTAGACGTCATAGAAGTGATAATAAAGGGAGAATTTAACATGTTTTCGGATGCTTGCTGTATTTTCTCACACACCACATCAGTGATTGAGAGGAAAGTGTTTGTGCTTGTGTTTGCCATGCACATGCCGGTGCATGTCCGTGCGTGCATGTCTGCACGTGTGTTTGCATGCGCATGGATGTGCTCCTGTAGGGTGCGCTGACCTGATGACGCTCGACACAATGACCCCTCAGGAGAGGAAAAGGCAGGGTTACATTCACGAGCTCATCCAGACCGAGGAGACCTATGTGGAGGATCTTGAGCTAGTGCTAGAGGTACAGACGGAAGGACTATTAACATTTTTCTGTAATTTTTCTTTTTGTCCTCACCTGTTTGCGTTTGTTTCTGCCATTCAGGTCTTCTACAAGCCCATGTCTGAGTCAGGCCGTCTAACTGAAGCTGAGATGGCAGTTATCTTTGTTAACTGGAGGGAACTGATTATGTGCAACTCCAAATTGCTCAAGTAGGTCCCACTAAAGTATGAAATGTCACACTGTGAAAGTGATCAAAAGCAAATGCACACTAAAACTGACTCACATTTCTGTGAGTCTGTAGACTCTGAAAGCTCGCAGAACTCAAAAGATTTTCCATCTATTTATGTTGTGCGAAGTTATGAAATAGTGTCTCACATCCTGATCATCTGTGACCCCCCTCCAGAGCCCTGCGTGTCCGTAAAAAGACAGGAGGAGAGAACATGCCCGTTCAGCTAATAGGAGACCTGCTGGCGTCGGAGCTCGCGCACATGCAGCCATACATTCGCTTCTGCTCCTGCCAGCTCAACGCCGCAGCACTGCTGCAGAGCAAGACCCACAACCAGCCTGACTTTAAAGACTTCCTCAAAGTACGAGCCTTGGCTAATGGATATTGTGGAAGGGAGGAGGGGGGAAAATAAATAAAACGCTCGCGTTTGTGAGATGCAATAAAAAATCTCTGCCTCTGTCTGCCTTCTCTCGAGCAGAAGATTGCAACTAACTACCGCTGTAAAGGAATGCCGCTGTCCAGCTTCCTCCTCAAGCCCATGCAGAGGATTACACGTTACCCTCTACTCATCAAAAATGTATGCAGAAAAATGCTGTTTATATCTAATTACGTGAATCCAGCCTACCACTTGTTTAAAATTCATCTGCATGTCTCTTAATTTGTTGCTTTTGCTGTGTTTCTTGGTAAGATCTTGGAGCACACCCCGGATGGCCACGCAGACCGAGGCCCTCTCCGAGAAGCTCTGGAGCGAGCCGAGGAGCTGTGCTCTCAGGTCAATGAGGGGGTTCGGGAGAAGGAGAACTCAGACAGGCTTGAATGGATACAGAGCCACATGCAGTGTGAGGGGCCTATAGAGGTAAAGACATGAGTACCTCGACACTGATTTGCATATATCTGTTCTCCCTGCTGCTATGATTAAATATGGCCTCTGCAAAGCATGACAAGTCTTAAGCAGTTACACAGGAACAACAAAAATTCAATTTCTCACTACAACGCTTGACAGTTTGCTTATTTTCGAACAACTTTCCTCTACCATGTCTCGATTTCTCTGTGCTTTTTTCCCCTCAGCACTTGGTCTTCAACTCGCTGACTAATTGCCTCGGGCCTCGCAAGTTGCTCCACAGCGGTCGACTGTACAAGACCAAAAGCAGCAGAGAGCTGTGGGCTTTCCTCTTCAATGATTTCCTGCTCCTCACACACAGTGCCAAACCCTTCTCCTCCTCGGGATCTGACAAGTTATTCAGCCCCAAAACAAACATACAGCTCAAGATGTACAAAACGGTAAGCTACTCTCAGATATTATATACATACAAATTCACTTTTTCTCATTGTTTACATTCACTTGGCATTTGCCGATATGCATTTCATCTCCGCCAGCCTCTCTTCCTGAACGAGGTATTGGTAAAAATGCCACCCGACCCGTCCAGCGACGAGCCGCTGTTCCACGTCTCGCACATCGATCGCGTTTACACTCTCAAAACCGAGACGCTCAACGAGAGGCAAGTGTGCAAAAACTCTCGTGTTCTGCGTAACTACACGTCCGTGTTTCTGCGTGTAGCACTCACACATTTTTACTGCTTCCATTAGGGCAGCGTGGGTCCAGAAAATCAAAGCGGCATCTGAACATTTCATTGAGACTGAGAAGAAAAAGAGGGAGAAGGCTTACCAAGGTAGACACAGCTACACACTCATAAATATATCAGCTAATATTGATGTACTGACTTTATTCCTTAACAGTACAAGCTGGTATTCCTATCATCTCCTCCGCTGCTCGCTCTTTAACTTTCCTTGTAGTGCCGGCTTGAGCTGAACGATAAAATAGATGACAAGCAGTTTGGTGGTGTCATCTGACCAGGTTTCTGCTTGTCAGTCAATCGTCCAATCAGTTTGGAGCCTCTGAAAAATTACAAAAACCACTATCATTGTCTAAAGATCTGTAAATCAGTAAATCTTTTAAAAGGGTATGCACAATGAGCAGGGTATGTGCACCTACAGGCCTGGTGTTAGACAGCAGAACGGGACTATCTTCACACTCTATACCACCGACTTCAGCTACTGCACAGAGACCTGCCACCTTCACAAGTTTCCAGGAAATCATTCCTATTGATGGCCGTCAGACTTTACGACTCATCCCTATGACACCACGTTTATTCCGTGCATCGTATCGTTTTACTTAAGAGTATTCATTTGGACACACTGAAGCTTGAATGGAGTGCTTTATTTTTACTTCCTTTTATTTTGAGTTGACATTTTTCAGTCTGCATATTAAAAATCTACAACAAAGCAATCCCCCTGCGAAGATTGACAAAGTGTTCTTATTTGGAAACATACAAGTACATAGCGAAGTACCTTGAATGGATGCTGTGTTTTTGTCATATATCTAAATGTCTCCTGTTTATTTTAGCACGCTCTCTAAAGACCAGTGGAATCGGCCGGCTGCTGGTAACAGTCATTGAAGCCCAGGAGCTCAAGGCCTGTAAGCCCAACGGTGAGGCCCCGTGGCAACATGACACTACTAATGCATGCTTTGTAGTCAAGTCCCATTAACTCCTTTTCTCTTCAGGTAAGAGTAATCCTTACTGTGAGCTGACGATGGGAGCTCAGTGCTACACATCCCGGCCAATCAGCGACACGCTGAGCCCAAAGTGGAATTTTAACTGCCAGTTTTTCATCAAAGACCTCTACCAGGACGTCCTCTGCATCACCGTGTCCGAGAAAGATCAGTTCTCACCAGATGGTCAGTGGATAAAGGACATGCACACACACTCATGCATAAAACAGTGGGTTATTAGGCGTTTTGTGTCATTTGTCCTGCCTGTACAGAATTAGAGGAGCATTTAAAGTCTGTTTCTCCTATTAAAGTAAATCAGCTGTCATCTGTCTTTTTATTTTTTTGTCTCACTTCAATATTAACCCCCCAATAAATAATGTGTGTTTCTTTTCCTCATTTTAACCATCTAAGTAAAAGTGTCCGTCTTCTCCTTTAGATTTTCTCGGCCGTGTTGAGGTTCCCGTGGCAACTATAAAGAAAGAGATGGAGAGCAAAGGAGCAGCAACCCGTCGCCTTCTGCTGCACGAAGTCCCTACTGGAGAAGTTCACGTCAAACTAGACCTACAGCTTTACGAGCCAACCAAATGAGGGAAACGCATTTGAATACTCCATTAGGCACACACACCACTTGATTTCCTAGTAATGAAGGACCGTTAAAGTGCCTTTTTGATGCTCTTGCACATTATGCAATAATGGGGATTTTACCGTCCCTGCTTGTTCTACTGACCCGGAGCTTTTTAGCGACCTCAAATGATCCAAAACACGGAGGTGATTGCCAATATTTTCTTAATCGGAAATGGAAAGTGGAAAGTAACAAACGGGACTCAACATTGTAAATTCTTTTTTCTTTTTCCAGAGCATTGCTAATTATAGAATTTAACAACATATCAACCAGTTACAGTCGCACACTGCCTCACGTACCTTTATATTAAAACTGCTGCACACTGCTGTATAATGTAATGTCAAAGGTTAACCTTTGGCATAAGCATAAGGTTAAGGCAAGTATGCCGTTAAATTCCGAAAATGGCACCGGCATGAATAAAATGTATGTACAGTAAAACATTTTTCTGCGTTTGTCTTTCGAATATGATGTCCAGGAAAATTGTGAGGTAGTTTTTTTTGTTTTTATTTGGATGTAAACAAAGTCAAAGTCACTGCTAACTGGATGGTTCTTGCCGACGTCCACATCTGGAGAACCAGCAGCTGGTCTGGTGGCACCTTCCATCTGATGTGGCAGATGCTCTGATGTGCAGTGGTATGGTGTTAGGCCTGGATGAAAAACATTTCAAACTTTAAACTGTTAGTGCGGTTTTTCAGTGAGCAGTATCACGTTTGAATACTGTGGTGCTTTAGTGTACAAATACAGTATATAAGTACCTGCTACACTTGCTTCTCTCAGTCTCGACCACCGCTGGCCTTTTAATGGACCCACAGGGTGGATATTTAGATGAGGCCTGTAGATGTTTGTTGGCTTGAGACTTCACAGACTCACTGAGAGCTTGATGACTTTTAGTTAGCCATTCAGCTTTTGTCTGGTGGAGTTTATGCCCTAGGATAGAAGAAAATCAGTCATTTGAAGAAGCTTTGACCTGAAATTATTTTACACTAAAAAAGCAGCAAATTGAGCTAAACTCCCAGACAAGTGATCAGTTAGAGAAAATGCTTGCTGCTTACAACTACCTATTGTAATTATAAATTAATCACCTGAGGCTTCATTAGGTACACCTGTTCATTAAAGCTAATATCTAGCCAATCATGTGCTAACAAGCTAATGCATTTAGATATGTAGACATGGTGAAGATGACCTGCTGAAGTTTAAACTGAACATCATAATGGAAAAGAAAGTGACTGTGGCGTAAAGGACCCACAGCGTGCAGCTTTGCAAGCACTTGAATGTTTATTTACAAAGTTTCTAGTGACTTTGTTTGGGCAGCTTTACAGCTGCCTCTCTCCAGTGCAAGTACACCCAGCTCTCCTGTCAGGTCTTTGCATCCTACTCAAATAGGGAAAGCGTGACCACAGTGCATCCTTTGATGTCAGCCTCTAGCAGGATAGCGTTCCACATCACAAAGCTCAAATCATCTCAAACGGGTTACTTGAACATGACAATAAGTTCACTGTACTCAAACCGCCTCCACACTCACTAGATCTCGGTCCAATACAGAACCATTGAGATCGGGTGGATGTGCAGCTGAGACATCTGCAGCACCTGTGTGACGCTGTCATGTCAGTTTGAAGCAAAATCTGTGGGAAATGTTGAATCTGTGCCACGAAGAATTAAAGCAACTCTGAAGGAAAAAGTGAGTCCAACCTAGAATTAGCATAGTGTACCTAATGAAGTGAAAACTCTGGCAATGTTTATTGTGCGCATCCATCATGGCAACAGTATATGACAGACAACAAAAGCATAATAAATATCTTTTGTCAAACTAAGCATATGTATTTCCTATTGGCTACAAAAAAATAAAGAAATATAGAGATACCTGATCTCAAAGATGAGTGCATTCTTTTTCCTGTTGGTCTTTCATTTAAATGAAGGCCCGATGACCCCTTTAAACAATCAGCGCATTAGTAGTAACACACATTTTGGACACTTTAATGTGGTTATTAAACATACTGAAGAGAAATATTCAAGTCACAGAAGTCACCTGGTTGGTCACCTGTTGCTTTTTTTTGCTAAGAAGTAAAGGATCGTACTCCTGCGGATCATAGGTCTCTAGAAAGACGGTCCCCTGTGGATCAGAGATAATCTGGCGGTTAGATAAGTTAAACATTCATCTCATTTGTTTTTGCAGTAATAAGCACAAAACCTAAACATCGACATCAACAACACAAAAGCTCTAGTGCCAACATGAGGAGTCATTGACCGAACTTTTAAACTAGTTTAAGCTTCAGGGCCACCTTGGAGTTACAGGCATGGAGGTAGTGATTGTAAAGGCTGTGGCGCCTCTTGGCGTCTTGGCAGCTGGACACGTGCGCCTTCACTTTCTGCTGGAGGGGGAACCAGACATGTTCAGTCCAGCGTTTGTGGAGCAGCTCTCTCCTCCTGAGCTCGGTAACATCACGCTGACTCAGGAAAAACTCCAACTCCTGAATAAAAATGCATTTCAATAAATATTGGAGGTATTTTTAATAAAATGTGAGGGAAAAAAGCTGCGTCATTGTATTAGACTGACTACAGTATAATAAAAACTAATATGTTACCTTCATGAACCCGTTTTCTGTCTCCTGTAACGGCTGGAGTATTTCTTTCACTTGCTGCTTCTCAGCCTTTACCTTTGCCTAAATAGCAATAAACAGATTTAGAAATTCATCTTTTCAATTCCCTCTGTGAAGGTTTGAGTCAACTGAGTGCAGTACCTGCAGTTGTCTGAGGGAGGAGAACGAGAGCCAGTCCCGTTTGGTGGCCCACTCTGGCACATAAGGTGACGCCTCATTCTTTTTCTCTGGTGTTACAGACCTGCAGGTGGTCCTCATCGTTTCACGCTGCTGTGAGCTGCCCCTTCTGCTCTTCTTCCTCTCCGTGGTGTGCTTCACATCTGTAGCGCACTCCTGAAACACCAGTTTGTACTTATATGTTAACTAAGCTGTAGTTACTGTCTGCAGCGCATAAAGTGTGTCTGAAATTACAGTATGAATAATAAATGAATGGGTCCACCTACAGTGTTGTGCAAAACTCTTGAGCCACATCTCCTTTTTTTTTTTTAAGTCCAAGTAGCCAGGTTTTCTTGTCATTTTTAACGTGATCCTGAGAAGTAGTTCTCCAGGATTTCAAGTCAAATTTCAAACTGCATTTTTAAGCACTTTGTTACTAGCAGCTTGTTACAAAAACACGTAATTGTCTCCACATTTCTTTGGTTGCATCCATGGAAAATTCGAACGACAACACAGTTTGACAGACATAAAACAGATCAAATAGTATAATTGCACTAGGTAATTGATTATTGACTGCATTGAGTGCACATACTGTACACTGAGAGCAGGAAAAGAAATACCGAAGAAGAAAGACTGGAAATAAATTCCATTTTGTGAAAGGTCACAGCCTCACTCTGCTGTGAAGTGCAAACAGCACAGAGTGTACATGTCAACAAGAAAAAGGGTGCTCATCAAAAGCCAAATTTAAACAGTACATAATCACCACTGCAGTGCTGCTGAGCAAAAACACTTACACCGCTAATGCTCTTTAATTAAAAGTTTAATTAAAAGCAGTATATTTAACATTATGCGAAGCGGGATGGTATTGAGCCACCCAGGCTAGCTCCTTTTTGAGTGTAATATACAATCCACCTCTGATATTTCTTTTTACACGATTTCATGAGGAGGTTCTCTAATTTATCATTACCTCTGATTTTAACAAGCTGACAGGAAGAGGAGAGTGCATGATGATCAGACCAATGGGAGCCTTCTTCGTCGTGTGGCTCGTCACTACATCAAAACAAAGTAAGCAGCCTGGAGTTAGCGACATGCTTGGAGTGCTAAACGATAGAATTTAATCATCACTTACTCCATACCAGCTAATTAAGTTGCTTTAATTTCGTTAAAAGCCCCCGTCTCCATTACAATGTGGTTACTTCTTACCTGTGCTGATTTGAGGACTGTCGGGTCAGAGGTTCCAAACTCAATTTGCCCAAAACTCCCCGTGCTTTTAGGTCACGTGCCACACACAGCATTTTTAAAAGTGTGGAGCCTGCTAACCTTTACCCTGGCCTCAGTCGGAGCCAGTAAGGAGATACCACCTCCAGGTGAACCACCGTCTGGAGAGGGTTTCCGTTGCCATGACGCCGACACGCAAGCGAGCCTGGGAGCGAGAACGCGCAGAGACGTCGTGCATAAATGGCGAATGTTCTGAACTCTGATTCATTAGTAAAATACAAACACGGAAACTCCAGAAATTTAGCATTCAGCAAATGTTACACACACAATTAGTTGCTCGTATTTTAAGTTACCCAGGCTGTAGATTCACTGTACTACATATAGGTTGTTTACATCATTACTCCACACTCGATTAACTGTATTTGTGGAAAGTGATTTCCCCCACATCTGTGCTGAGATTATGCAAGTCTAGACAAGTAATTCCCCGAGAGTAGTAGGCTATGAACCCCCTGAGAGGCTGTTGCATCCTCTTTAATGTGCGCAGAGATCAGCTGAATAACTAATGGAAGGAGGTTATCGTATTTATATCACTGTTATTATATTTAGATGATGTTTATGCATAGGTGGGGAAAACTACAAAGAAAATTCAGCATGCACTTCAGGAAGAAAAGTATTCTGATAGATAATTTTTACTTATAACATTTTATATTTAAAAAAAAAAAAAAGGAGGGTAAACTCGTTTAAAGTCCTAAAGGTTGAAGTCGCTTTAGGCGACACCTTTCACGCCCGAGGAGGGTCTTTCAACCAATAAAAACTTCCGGTATACGGTGCAATAGGTTCAAGAGCTGTAGCCTTGCTTCTAGGACTTAATGCGCCTGTTGACACCTGAGGTGCGCTTTGACGGTTCTCCTGTGGAGAAAGCGACGACTTAATGTTTGGGTATTAGCTGCGTAAAAGGCAGGGCAGGGCAGGGCTTGGCCAGATCATAACTTCGTCTTTTTCACTTCTTTCTCGCTTTTCGTTGCCGGGGTCAGCACAGGGTGGAGGCTACATGGATTGGTGGACTTCGTTGGCAGCGAGTATTGCCCTACTCTGGATTTTCTGCTTTATAGACGGTAAGGGGAAACGGCTTTTTAAGGGTTTCGTGGCACCTGCCCACTAACCTATAAACGCACGGCACAAGACACCATGTGTCACTCTACATAACATTTTAAAGTAGTTGTAGATTGTATTGTAGCTCATATTTCGTGTGTATTCCCTCGAAAGGTGGACGCACGGAGCAGATTAGGGAATAACTTGGGTCCCAAAATGACACAAATGGCTAAAATGGGTGCAGGTGCTGCAGATCGCGTTACTAACCAAATCCTTCAGTTTCTGTACGTTTGAAATGAAAAATGGGATATATTACATGATTAATATTGTTTTATTAAAACTCTTTTGATGAGGTAACCATATTTGGGATTACTACTAACAGTGTCATGCTTGATTACTTCGAGATGACAGGGGAAAAGGAATGCAAAGAATTTGCGCCTTTATTTACAGAGTGAATGTTTTTGGCGTTAGGTCAGGTGGTTGTCAGGGTACTTTTACTCGCTGAAAGCTCGCTTTGCGTGGTCAGTACAGCCACCGCCCAGTCGGCGGGTGAGCAGACTTTAATCCAGTGGCAGACGCTGTTTGCGGTTCTCGACATTAGCCACGGTGTTAATTTAGACTCCAGCTTGACCCTGTTACCTTCTTATCTCCAGGCAACGCCGTGCTTGAGCTGCGGCTGCTCTTCCATGCTCTAACCAAAGCCGCTTGTCACCTGTACCTGGCCCTGCTCCCGCTGCGCCGAGCCGCCTCGCACTTTGCCGACAGCGCGCGGTACTGGGTCAACCACGCCCAGCAGGGCCCCTCTCCCCCAGGCTACTTCCATCAGAGCGAACCCCTGGCCAGGAAAGGTACGCTACACTTTCTGGAGGGCATGTGCGTGGTGTGCGAGACGGTGCCCAACATGATGGGCGCAGCGCTGAGCGTCGGGGCCGCTTTCTGCCATGTGCTGCAGGGAGGCTTCTACATCCTGGCGGCCACGCTGCGCACCATCCAGATCAACCTTTTCTCACAGATGAATGGCGAGAAGGAGAGGTGGGACAAAGAACGTCTGAGGGCGAAAGAGGGCGAGAAAAAGCTCAATTCCAAAGTGCTGGAATACATCTCGGTGTTTTGTCAAGACCCCGTGAGCGCTTTACGCATCAAGGTCGACGTGCCACCCGTGTACAGATAATCTTTTTCCCGTGGCTAATTGGCACATAAGGGGCCTTCTTCTAACTGCTGAGGGGTTAGAAGTACAGCAGAGTGTTGATTGGTTTGCAGGGAGGGCAGGAGGTTGAACCCCGGCCTTTGGATTTCACTCACTGTTGAGGGGAATTAGTACCAACAGAATCAAATAAATTATTAAATTTAAGCACGTGTGGGCAAAGGCCAATAAAACTATGGTGCATTTTGTTACATTTGTTTCACATTTATGGAAATGTAAAGAAAATAAATGTCTCAATCAAAGGAAACCTGAGATCTTTGCTTGTTTTGGCCTTTAGAGCTTTATTGCTACATTCTTTTATATCAAATCTTACTGGCAACCAAGTTTATTTTAAAGTGCTGTCTTATTCATTTTCTCAATCATTAATAATACATCTATGGCAATATATTTAACCCAATAAAATAAAATAAAACAGGATCAGCAATAGAAAGTATGTTATCATTCACCTATTGATTCTGGTTAAAGTCAAACTAAATCAGCA
Source organism: Hemichromis elongatus (assembly GCA_015108515.1). Classification (NCBI taxonomy): domain Eukaryota; kingdom Metazoa; phylum Chordata; class Actinopteri; order Cichliformes; family Cichlidae; genus Hemichromis; species Hemichromis elongatus. The sequence continues at coordinate 37,200 of VUQR01016247.1, forward strand.
ATAGGCCACCAACATTTATCCTGCAATGCTTTTTAGCTTCATCTCAGCCCTCTCAGGTCTCAAAAGCATGACAGCAAGGACACAGGTAACCAGCATTCAATAGATTAAGTTTGGCTGGCATCTGGGATCAAGTATTTTGCCTGTGAGCTCAGACTGCATTTGTATCTTTACACAGTCAAACTGCTAGAGAGGGATGACAATCAAGAAGAAGAAGTAGTGAAGAGACAAGCAAGTTTGGGGATGGAGGGGGGGCAGGACTGTGAGCTGATACTGAAGATGGATTTATTCTACTTGACACTAAAGTCTTGCGTCAGGGATAGCGTGGAGGCTCTCAGGAGGGATTTTCCCAGCTACAGTAAGAGAAGAGAAACAAAAAACAGGTGTAGTGAACAATTTTAAACTAATCGGTAATCAAAAAAATAATCAGATATTTTTAAAGACAGCAAGGAAAAATACATAAAAACTGTCAAGACAGACAGAAAACAGCAGCTTTATCATTACTGGAATATCACAAATAAACTTACAGAGTATGTCAGCAGTTCTTCTAACAGCTGCTTTGTTCACTTTGTATTCGTTCTGCTGGGACCTGAGATGAGAAGAGTACATGTGTAACTTTGACATCAGCATTAAGGACAGCTTCTCAAACCACCAAAGAAAATGAGCTTTAAACCAAACAGGGTTGTAGGTTTAATCTCATTACTCACGCCCTCAACTTTGTGACTGCCTCCAGTCTCCGCAGTGCAGAGAGAACATTTTTCTGCGTGTCAGAAGAGAGGACTTCAAAGGTGTGAAGATCACCTGCAAAAAAAAAAACCCAAAACAAAACTGTAAGTTATCTGCAAATTACCAGGTGGTAGAGGACTCTAGAGGTCAGAGGTCATTCCACAGACACAGTTTTACCTGAGAGGATGAGTTTTGTAGCCAGGTTTCGCACAGCAGGTAGGAACTGTTTCTCAGTAAACACCTGAGCTCCGTTTTCACACAAGTACCTGAAGATCAGCTGGACACGAGGGGGAAAAAACCCAAAACATCACTAAAAGGTTGGTATTTTAATGTGGACATAAAGTCAAATTAAGGTCAAAAAGTAATAAATGATGAGATAATCTTTGGGTCAAATTTAGTCAATAGTAAGTCAACAATGTTCCAAATTATTTTCATGTTAGCAGATGTTAATGTTTTCCAAATGGTTAATAGTTTAGTCGTAAACCACCTTGACCATTATTTGGATGGTTACTGTGAAGTTGGAAGATATTCTTTTAAGTCATTAAATATTGTACTATGCATCTATAATCTATAAACATTAACCACAAGACAAAAAAAAAAATAAGATCCACTTTAAATCACATAACTAGGACTTGTGTCTTTGGTTTCAGATGTCGTAAACATAAACTATGCCATGACTATTAATCATAAATGTTATCTGATAACAGTTATTAATGTTTAATGACATTTCTTAGACTACAATAGAAGGTCCATAATAAGAAAAACAACTTTACAACATCTAACCAAGAATCTTCACAACAATCACTCTCCATGAAATACACTTAATCACAGAGAGAGATTCTCAAGTTAGAAGGACCTGGTATGAGTCTAAGAAGGGTTGCAGCAGCTTCTGCAGAAAGGAGAGTACTTCCAGCCCCGTTTCCAACACGGTCACTTCCTGTTGACTGATGTGGACTGCTCCACATTTCTGCAGAAGTGAACATGCCTCGTCAAAGTCCTAAGTGATGAAGAGGCAGACATATGCAATATGAGTAACAATGAATACATACTCACATTGTCAACCACACAAGTGTGTATGAATATGACAATAGCAAAAAACTGAAGCACCGTAAGCACAAAATTCTTTCATTAGCTCTTCCTGAGAATTGGATAAATGAGAGGCTACAGTGACCTTGGCCTTTGACCCAATTCCTGCACAAATAATTGCAATTCAGACAAACATGGCTGTTACCTGTGATGCCCTGCCAGGGATGAAGATGAATTCATTGGAGAAGACGTCCCGCAGGAAGCAGAAGACGCTGAACAGCTCATCTGTAAACAGAAAAATGGGTCACAGCTAAACGAGATATGTCCATTTATGAGACTGAGAATCTGCAACAGCGCCTGACATTTACCCTTTTGTGTGCTTTTTGTGATGCGGATGGCTGTAGCAAGTATTCCTGGACGCACAAAGACATGCAACGCCTGATTCCTGTAGGAAACCAGCATCAGCACCGCGGCTGCCGTCTTCATCACACCTTCCTCTGGGCTGAGTGGATGTTGGCTCGCAGGGTCTCCATCCTGAACCAGGTAGACACGGCCCGCTTTATGATGGACCATGGAGTGATGAAGAGCCACGGTGGATGACATCACGTCTGAGTCTGGGATGTGTGCTGAAAAATGCAACCTTCGCATTATCTCTGACTTTTACGTTTGAGGGTCACATGACCTTCAGAAAGTTATGTGCTCAAGTGTGTGTGTGTGTGTGTGTTGAAGTGTGCACACGTGCCTGCATGTGTGAATGTTCACACACAGGACACCTGTGAAGTGAGACAGTTCAGTGGAGTCCTCTTAGGATAAGTTACTTAAAGTGTCTTAATCCACTGAACATCTCCTAAGTGATTCTGGACATTTGTGCCAACTTGCATTCACTTAATCTTTGTGATCCACACAGGACTGGGTCAAAAGGAGCCTATGCAACAGCAGGGAAACTACTCAGTTACTCTTCTGCATTAACACTGTCTGGTTGTCTAGCAATGCAATATGCTAAGGCCACCTGCTGGTCACTGAAGGGAAAGCAAGCTTCATTAAAATCCCACTATAAGCAAAGCCTATATTGATCTTAACTCTAAGCTTGATGCTACTGCTTTTCTACACAGTATTATTAAAATAAATTAATATCATTGAAATCCATCTGGCCCACCCACCAGGCCAGTTCAGACGGCCCCTGAAGTCCAGCACGAGCTTCCTGAGCCACAGGGTTTTTTCTGTGAGCCAATGCCACTGCAGACCCTCTTCTGTTAAAGTTGTGATTGGAGCCTGGAGCAACAGGCAAGCCATCAGAGACCAAGGGCTGATCAATGAGCCCTCCTCCTGGGTTCGCACAATCAAATGAGCTAGCCAGTTCACACAGTCCTGGATCTCCGTACTTGGCCTCTGTGGAAGATCTCTGAACAGAAAACGAAGTTAAATACAGGCTATTTCTCAATGTTTTGAAGGTTTGCAATGACATGAATATTCATTTAAGTTGTGTCATTATAACACTTGTTATGCTATTGTTGCTTTGGTTCATTTTTACAGTAAGAAAAAATAAATAAACATACATTTTAAAAATGAAAAAAGTGTTTAATGCACTTAATTTCTAGCTACAGTCATGCGTGACTTTGGCACACATGGCTACCACGTCTTGCACAGAAAGAAAAGAAAAGAAAAAAAGCAAATCTGTACCTTGGTATGAGATTGTACTCGCTCCGATTTATCTTTCCTTCACACAGCTGTCGAACGGACAGGGGGCGGCCAAAGTTCACATGCATGCAGCCATAATCTTCCTGCAGAACTCTGCTAGCTTTAAACAGTCCCTGCAGGGAAAGAGCGAGGGCAAGAGGCCTGTAGATTCATATATTTCAGAACCAAAGATTACATGGGAATTTTTATCAAGTCAGCAATGAGACGAAACTTACGGTGGTGCTTTCTTTGGGTTTGGGGACACCCAACAACTCAAGTGCAAGCAATGACTCCTCCACGACTCTGTCATAGCTGATACTGATGGGCACCAGGGTAATGTCAAACACCTCACCTTTAAAGTATGGCTCCAGCACCATGTCCATCATACCTGCAGACAAATGCAGACGTGGCACCAAGATGCTGAAACATGTTCAGGTCGAAATAAAAATAAGTAGACGAAATGATCTAAAAATACTGTAAACTTGTTTGACTTTTAACACGTAAAATATCCCAAACTGTGTGAGTGTGTGATCCCTTGGTGTGCAAAAGTAAAGTACAATGAAAAAAAAAGTACAATGGCCCTTTGACAGACAACACAACAATAGAAATAGAAAAAAAAAACAAAAAAAAACAAAAAAAAAAAAAGAAAATAAAAACAAAAAAAAAAAAATGAAAAATAAAAAAAAAGGAAAAAAAGAAGAGAGAGAGAGAGAGAGAAAAAAAAAAAAAAGAG
>VUQR01016249.1:3366-14812 GCA_015108515.1 Hemichromis elongatus
GTTGTTTTTGGGGCCCCCCCCCCCCCCCAAAAAAAATGAAGGTGGCTACTTTACAGTCTTCTTCTCCACCAGCTTTTGACATTCCTAAATCTTGATCCATCATTCCTTGACTTTTATTCCTGGGAACACTTCTGTTAATTCCTACTGTGGCACGTTTACCAGAACTTATTGGTACTATCCCCCCCTTTTTTGCCCTTATAAAGAAACCCTTTCTTCCCTGAGCTTCTCCAGAAATGGGATGGTCACACGGAGGTTGCACTTGTCTTTGTAGATGTCCTTCAGGGATTTGAAACCTTTGTATATAGAACTGAGATTTGGCAACACAGATAAGCGACCGTGGATGACATTTAAACACGCGAGCATCATTCCAAAAAACAAAAGAAGAAGGAAAATACAGAGGTGGTTGTTGGCAGAACTTGACTTCCTCTGATATAGTGTTTTTTGTTTTGTTTTTGTTTGTTTTTGGGTGAGCTGCCACAGCTCAACCCTGCAGGAATGTTCAGACTGAACTGGCCACCTGGTGGCCGGACGAGAGTACTGCATCGCTACACACTGCTGCTGCTGCTCTCAGTGCCAACACTCCAAGACGTTCCACTGTATCTCTCTACTTAATCTGTAATGCTCTGTCAAACACACAGACAACCACAAACTCGCATCATCACAATTAGTCCAGTTGCCTATTTTTTCGCAATAAATGAAAACAAAAGATGAGTATAAGTAAATGGTGAGATATTTTTAAAAACTATTTAATTCATTTAAAAAAAAAAGGAAAAAAAAGAAAACTTTTCTCTGGTTGTCGTGACCGTGAACAGAATCTCGTCTTATACTGAGGTGATTGTGTTTGTCTGTTAGAGATGTTTTTATTTCTTCTTTAATTGCGATTATTAATGATGATGATAATTATTATTATTAAAAGTTTTTGTTGTTTTTTTACACTTTGCACCTCTCCCCTCCCTCCCTACTTGAATAGTGCTGCTTTGTCCAGGCCCTTGATGGTGATGGGAAAAAAAAAATTCCAACAGTTTTGCAATAAAGGATTTTGTGATGAGGTTCTTTTTATTTTATTTGGTTTCTTTTTCACCAAAACCTCCTGAACTCACTCTCAGCCATGCTGACTGTTCTTCCTGATGACATTGACAGAATCGCGTCTTGTCTGTTTTTCATTGACAGATTTAATAAAATTGTAAATTAATGGATCCTGTGCCCTTGATGCAGTGAATTTTCTGCTTTGAAGTTGCACTTGGCAGCAGTTGGCTTTAAAATGTCCGGTAAACTTATGATCACTAACTAAAGGCATGAAACGAATAGAAAACAAATTTACCACAGGTTCCCTTTTTATTGACAAGAATAACTCATTCAATCTATTTTTAAAAAATACACTATATTGCCAAAAGGATTCACTCACCCATCCAAATCATTAGATTCAGGTATTCCAAAATCAAGCAGCTAGGCAATTGCTCACTCCTAAATATTCCACTGTAAGCTGTTAGTGGTATTTTATGTATTATAAAAAAGTGGAAGTGATTGGTATTAACATCAACTTAGCCGTGGAATGGTAGGCCAAGTAAAATCACAGAGTGGGATCAGCAGATGCTGAGGTGAGTAGTGTGCAGAGGTCGCCAACTTTCTGCACAGTCAGTTGCTACAGACCTACAAACTTCAAGTGGCTTTCAGATTAGCTCAAGAACAGTGCATAGAGAGCTTATTGGAATGGGTTTCCAAGTCTTACATCACCAAGCACAATGCAAATCATCAGATGATGTTGTGTAAAGCACACCGACACTGGCCTCCAGAGCAGTGGACGCATGTTCTCCGGGTAAAAAGTCAATGGAGTTTGGGTTTGGTGGTTGCCAGGAGAACGGCACTTGTCTGACTGCTTTGTGCCACGTGTAAAGTTTGGTGAGGTAAAGATTATGGTGTGGGGTTGTTTTTCAAAAGTTGGGCTCAACTCCTTAGCTCTAGTGAAACGAACTCTTCAGTATACCGAGACAAATTCTGAACAATTTCATGCTACAAACATTGTGGGACAGTTTGGGGATGGCCCCTCCTTGTTCCAACATGACTGTGCAAGAACTTGACTGGCCTGCACCGAGTCCTGACCTCAACTCATCAGAACACCTTTGGGATGAATTAGAGTGGAGACAGCGAGTTAGATCTTCTTGTCCAGCATCGGTGTCTGACCTCACAAATGTACTTCTGGAAATGGTCAGAAATTCCCATAAACACACTCGCAACCTTATGGAAAGCCTTCCAAGAAGAGTTTAAGCTGTTATAGCTACAAAGGGTGGGCTGACATATTAAAACAACATGAAAGTTTAATATGTGTGTGGCGGCAGATGAGTCAATACTTTCTGCAATATAGTGTATGCTACAATACCCAGGTCGGTTTTGTGTTTGTTACAATTAGTCAACACATTGTCAACCTAGTGTATAAGAATGTGATACAGTACATTGTGATTCACACTGAAGCAAACATGGTCCACTAAATTACATTTTTAAGATGCAATAAAGGATGGAGTGATAATAGACATCCTGAGATCAATATTAGTCATTAAACAGTAAAATGTGCTTTTAAATGTGATTCTTGCAGTATTTCTCAACAAATGCCCTCTGGTGCCACCTCTGTGCACCCATCGACTCAGCCAACAGCTTGCAATAAACTACAAGGGGTGTAATTGATATTTTAGCCAAAGAGATAACACATTTCCTAATAAGAGCGATAAAAGTGGGAATACCCACAAATGTGAACATGTCATGAGGTATATTGTGGTATCACCACTATGGAAATGTGGAGGAGATGTCCACGCCACACAGGAGTATCTTGCATTGTAAGCCTAAAGACAAACGCCATGGTATTATTAGGATGTACACATGAACTGCATCTGTAGATCCAGGAAAGGCATACTACGCTTGTGTGTACATTTATTATACAAGGGACTCTTTGTGTGTGCATCACAGAAGTGAGGCACAGTTCTTCAACAGCAGGGGTTTTGCCAAATCCAGGATGTCCAAGTTGGGATCGAGAGACCTTCCCAGACCCTCCAGCACCATGATGGCGAAAACAATCGAGGAAAAGTTGCTCTCCAGCTTCACCTGGAAACACAGCGAGTAGGGAAATAGATATTTAACAGATAAATAAGATATTCTGTTCAGTATACAAAAAAAAAGGTATAAAAACCTGATGATGGTATACCTTATGTTTGATGAGTAGGCCAAAGACTCTGGAGAGCAAGTCAGCTACTTGGATCTGCAAGCAAAACAAAAACTATGTAACCACTATTAAAGTCACTGATTATTTACCAAAGCTGTAAGAAGCCTGTCCACGGTGTACTGTGTGTTTTATGTTAACTTTCCTCATACCTTACGCAACTTGCCACATACAAATATGATCAAGACATTGACTCCACACACAAAAATAAAAACTAATAACTGATTTAATTTTGGATTTGCCAAATTCACATCAATTTTGGTCGTAGAGTTTATTACTCCACTACAAGGTAGTTAGATAAGAATAGTTTTGCATTAGTTTATATTGAGGCCAATTTATTTTATCTACTGCATTTTTTGGACCATAAGGTGCACCAGATTATAAGGCGCATTAAGCGAAACAAAATAGGTAAGTCAAACTTTACTCAACTCATTCATCTTGCTTCCTCCACTTCTGTACCATTGATTCATTAATGATGAATTCTCTCACAGCTGCTCTAGTCCCATGTTGTTGCAGTATATTGATGACTAACCTCCTATTGTGGATGGATTATCTCAGTTGTTCTCCTAACTGAAGTCTGGTCCGTTTACACCATCCATGCGATTGCATTTGTCCCTAACAATCAGGAACCCTCACGTTAACTTCGATGTGGAGTGGAAAGAAAGTTAGTGTTCATCTTCCAGCTTCACTGTGTATGTTATGCTAACATAGCTGTGTTGCTAGCGATCACGTAGCACATCATTATATACCAGCTAGTCCAATTTCCGCAAGCCTACAAACGTCACTGCTGTTTAGTTTTCTGTCTTCATTTATGTCGGACGTGATAGCAGTGCTGTATGTTTTATTTTTTCAGAAATCTGTCAGTCAGAAGGTGGTATATCATGTTTAGGTGGAAACTAGCGAGCTAACTTCCTGCTAACTTCTAACTCTGTTAAATTTAATAAATTCTGTTTTCATGGATGCCTGGATGTTAAACTTAATTGTTACACCTGGTAAAGTAGCAGCACTAATGCTTTTATTAAAGATGAAAGAATTTAGACAGTTTTTAACTCTCAGTGATGCTGCAGTGTTCGTATGACTTTGGGATGAGGTGGACGGAGTTTTGGACCCTGACTACGGTAGCCGTAATGCTCCAATAATCCATCAAGCGGTACGGCTTCGCACTTTACCAAAGTCGTACGAAGACATTTTTGACAGATTTTTGAGCACCGTGTACCACATAAAATCAGTTCGAGGTCAGTAAGCACAACCAGAATTCATAGATAAGGCGCACTGGATTATAAAGCACGCTGACAATTTTTGAGAAAAAGGATTTTAAGTGTGTGCCTTATAGTGCAGAAAATACAGTACACTTTTTCATGTATCAGAAGAATGGCGTGAAGAGGAAAGCAAGCAAAAATTATAAAAGTAAAAAATACAGACACACAACAGAATTACAAAAGTGGTGCTAAATTTTAAGATATAAGTATTCTATATTATTCTAATGTCTTCTACACATCATCATTGTATCACATTAACCACCATCTTCGTCCTGGTCCTAACACAATGCAAATGCTGGTTCATACCTTTCCCAGTGAGAGGGTGTTGCTGCTGAGGGCGTGATCCACCAGCTCAGCCATCTCCTTTTTAAACAGCGCAGTATCCTGGCACTCATTAGCTCGGGCATGATTCAGAATTAACTCTGCCACACGCTCACCCTGGGACCAAAAAAAAAAAAAGCCACAGATGCAATTCTGTGACTGATTCATGGGTGGTGGTGTAAAAATGACCAAAGCTGTGTCACTGTTCAAATACTTATGGTCCTCCCTGATTAGTTAAAACATTCTCTCATTCACATTTAGGCAGCTTATACATTGATGTTCCTCACAGTTTTATTCAGACACCCCCACGACACCAAGTGTTGTAAGCTGTTGCCTATGTAGAACATTTACATAAAGTGACATAAAGTACATCTCAAAGAATCTATAAAAATTTCCTGCATTGGTTCATACCTGATGCAGCACCACAGCTGTGAAGACAGCCTTAAAGTTGGCAAGGTCATGGTCGCTGAGCTGGGCTACGATGCCAGCATCCAGCAACACCAGCTGGATAGGACACGGTACTGGTCTGACACTGACCACCACTGTGTCCAACAAGTCAGTGAGCGTGGTTTTCCCGTGGTGCTCCCCTGAGATACCAGCGCCGTCTCCCGATCCAGCGAGGGGACCCTGACACTGGACAAGTATGTTGCCTGGATGAAGATCCCCATGGACGAAGTTATCCAAAAAAATCTGGAGTACAGAAGTTTACATGTCACATGATAACATTCAGCGCACATTCTTAAGTACATAAAACAGTTATCGTTTACAATAATTGCCTTGGGTTGTGGATCTTACCATTTTCAGCAGGGTGTCTACTCCCATCTTTGCTATCCTCTGCTTCACCTCCTTGGGTATCTCGGAGCTCAAGTAGTTTGAAATGGGTTCACTCTCCTAAAAAATGAGGCTGAATATTGACTGAACTATGCTGTCATCATTTAAGGACCTCAGTTACTTGCAGATCACTATACTCACTTCAAAGGTTTCCACTAAGATGCTTCTGGTGACGAATGGTCGCAAAGGAGTAGGGAACTTCACATAATCAAAATCACGGAAATTTGCCTGGAAACGCTCTATGTTTCTGGCTTCAAAACGGAGATCAATCTGAAACGCATGGAAATCACACTTAAGTGTGACCCGTCTTAGCACACAGAATGTTACAGCTCTATTTAAAAGTCATGTGCAAAGTCGAAAAAGAAACGCTTGTGGCAGGTTAAATGTAGGAGTCTAAATATTTTTACATTACCTGTTTGGTCATGAGCTTTTCAAACTCCTCCACTATCTCACACATACTGAGCCATTTGAGTCCAGGTAGGCAGTGCAGAAGCCAGCTGCCCGCTTTCATGAGCAACAGGTCTATCTCCACTTGTCTCCTCACTCCTGGATGGACCACCTACAACAAATGTAAACATGATTTACACATCGAGCATAACATGAAAGAAAAATCATACAACGTGTTCTGCTTTATTTACACTTCATGACTGTGATGTGAGATCTGTAGGAAGGGAAACAATCTTGCAAGACTGACCTTGATTGCCACAGGTATCAGGCGCTCCTCCTGCTGACCATCTAGAAGACTTTTCTCCTCGCTGCCTTCTTCCTCCCCACTCCCCCTCCAGAGCTGCCCTAGAGAGCTTGCCATGCCCCCTAATCCAGGGATCTCCCAAGCTTCCAGCAAATCTTCTTTTTCCATCTCCTCTACTATTGACTGGAAAGCTAGGTCCTCCACCTGGTCCACCCTGGCCCAGCCTCGGTATACTTGTGCAATGCATCCTGATCCCACCGGCTCTTTACTCCGAAACACCAAAACCGTTCTCCAGCCTTCCCCAAAAGCCCTCTGGAGGCACTGCTTGGTATGAGCCCAGGAGTGAGGGCGTACCTTGACATGGAGCCTGGAGAAACGGTTGCAGAACTCTTGAGAGAAGATGTCTCGCCTGGTACTGGCCCACTGCCCCAGCTTGATGAAAGTAGGACCAGAGGTCTCAGTCACCCACAGCAAAGCATCCAGCCAATGAGGCATCCAGCGGGTAAACACCAAAGCCAAAGGGTAAAGGAGAAGAAGGGGGACAAATTTGAAGAGCAGAACCAACGCCCGGAAGGTGAGGCGAAGAAAAAATAGAAATCTGTGCACTTGGATTTTAGCTAATGACTTTTTTTCCGAAGCCTGCGATTGAAGAAGAGCTTCCTGGCATTTGACTACACTCAAAGAACCGCTGACTGCACCCCAACATAGCAGTGTAATCTTGGGTATGCGGGTTAAAATGTGCCCTCTTCTTACAAAACCGGATCTGGTGTTCTGGATCAGTCCAAGTCTTGCGAAGGAGCCTGCTCTCTGCAAAGTGCATCTCAAGCTGAGGAGGGCTCCTCTTGCTCCAAAGGCTATCGTGATCATCATGTCACACAGCTGCTAGCTCAGTCCAGCAGCTGAACGGATCCACATGTGCTAGTTTTGTATTGTGAAACACCTTTTAGGAGTCATCTGTAAGATATGATCTTTGCTCTCTTGGTAAACATCGCAGGTTTTACCCGGGGGATTACACTTTAAAGTAAAGACGCATACTAGATTAGCGCTACAATAAGCTACAAGCATATTTAGCTATTTTTCTACAATTTGGTAGTAATATTTGAACTTACGTAGTTACTGTAGTTTCTTGACAGACGAGAAGAACCTCGATTACTCTTTTTACTTATGTGGACAAACCAGACATTTAATGCTTCAGCTGACGTTGCTGTGCCAGCTGAAAAAGCATCTCCTCCATTGATAGCACAACATCCGTGGAAACATTGCACTGACAGCCTATGTCCGGATATGACGCTCTAGCAACATGGTCACGTGGTTTCATCTTAAGGCGCCCCGAAAATAACAAAAAAAACCCAAAACAAACAAACTTGACAAAAAGTTTAGTTTTTCGTGCCTAACGCTTCTGTATTTAAGAAATATAAGAAATGTTTTTTTCTCGATTTAACCTGCAGAAGCAATGGCTCAAATGAGCAAATTAGACTCCCTATTGCGCGTGCGCAGTCCGTTCTTCTTACTACATTCTTCTTACACTTCCAACCATTGAAGCAAAAAACTCGCGATTTTAACATTATTGAAGGTCTCTGTAAAGACGTCATCTGATCCATAGATGGAGACATATCACGCACGATTCTGGGAGCCTGTTCAATCTGTTTTTCCTGCTCTTCTCTTACAAGAAGCATGCAAGAGAGGATATCTAATTCATTAATTAAAATACTACAACAACCTAAGTGCTGACTTCAAGAAATAATGCAATTTTGTTATGTAATCTAGCTACAAAACAACAATGTACTAATATGTAAAAAAGAAAATTGTAAATGGAATCAAGTTACGATGATATACATTCAGTTTACACCAAGCATATTGTTATTGATGATTATTAATTTGAAATAAACCTTTGATTTTATATATTTATTCAAATTGATATATTTCTGGTCAATTTTACTCAAAACTATTGCCTAATGAAAAAGATGTGGTATCTATAAAATGGGCCCGTTGCACATTCATAATGCTAAAAACTAATTCTTTTTTTTTATAACCAGTTATTCTTTAAGAAAACAAAGGTTATTGAGGGACCTGAGGCTACTACTGCTGTGACTGAAGGTTTCAAAATAGAAGTAAGGTGACAGGTTACGAGAGTAAGAAAGAGGAAGAGAGAATAAGTTATGAAATCATAAACAGTTATGTTATGTTTGTTTTACCCTTTATGGGGAAGTTGAGAAGTCTTACTCGGAAGTAGCAACTTTCTGTATGACTGTAAATTATAGCTTTCTCTGTATAGCTTTGACAATTATTTTCTTGATTTGCTGATAATGAAAAAATAAAAAATATTCCCCAAAACATAAAAACGACAACTTAGAATTGCATGTTTTATCTAACAAAAATCAGGAAAACCACAGATAATCTGTTTTTAAAAAGAAAAAAAAAAAAGCCATAGCAAGTCTGGCATTTATGATATAAAATCATAAATAATCAAATTCATGTCTATGGTTGAAACAAGATAAAAAAAAATTTTTTATATAAAACATAAGTTATTCAATTCTAAGTCCTGACTGACAGAACAGGGATCACAGTATTTTGCCTGCATTATTGGAAGTGCGAGGATATTCCTGAACAAAATTCCTTAGAGAGTGCTCAGGCGTTTCTTTATTATTTTTCCGTAATCATGGATATCAAGTAAAAACAGCTTCCAGGATAACAGGCTAAGGGAAAGGGCAGCACAGGGAACAAAACACACTTTGGGTGTGATTTCAATGTCATTTCCTTTGCTAAAAACAGATGTCTTGCAAACAGCCTACTATGGACCATCAAGGACTGAGAACTTGTTTGAGTTGTGTTCACAGTCATAATGTGGGTCTCCTGGACAGCAGGCTTAGTACACTCTCAGGATCCCAGCTGTAGGCTTGATAGAGGACTCAGCAATACAATAAGGTGGGATAAACGCTAAACAGATGTTGCTAGCCTCCACCTACCACCCTGTTACCCCCACAACCATTTAAGGACAACCTAGGCTTTTTAGATCGCTCTTGCATTTCAAAAGGGAGCTCAGGGTTTAGGGTCAAAGGTCAGCAGGATAGTTGCTTTGCTGAAGTGATGCTGTTTGAAACTCTGTAAAGGCTCCTCTGGGAAATGACTAAAAGAACACAGACTTTGATTTCATTTATTAAGGATAAAAGGCCAGCCAAACCTACCTGGCACTGTGTAAGAAATTTGACTTGGCACACCCAGGCCTGATTACTGTCAGGCCTGTTTAATCAAAAATTATTTAAATAGAACCCGTGTGACAAAGTGAACTAGGGTCATAGCTTATAGCTCCTTAGACTATGATGACCTGGATGACTGAGAACCTTCACAGACATATAGGGTAAAAGATCTCAAATAGCCACAATCACGCCACGAGCAAAAGAAACAGCTGACGAACAGGGTAACTGACATCTATCAGCCTGGGTTACAGAGCCATTTCTAAGGCTTTGAGACTCTAGTGAATCACAGTGAGAGCCATTTATCTACAAACAAAGAAGACCTGGACCTGGATCAAGGCATCAGTTTGTGCCAGGTCAAGCTCACAAGGGTTGTGAAGCAGGGCGATGACCTAAAATACACCTGCAAGTCCACCTCTGAATGATTGGAGTGGCAGGGTCAAAGTCCAGACTTAAATCTGGCTGAGATCGGTTGGCCTTTTGAACTTAAACAGACCATTCATGCTCAGAAAACCCCTGACTGAATTAAAACAGCTCTGCAGAGAAGAGTGGACCAGTGAGCCAGTGTCGTGAAGGACTTCTTATCTTCCGGTATCACAAACACTTGATTGCAGTTCGTGCCATGAGTGGCACAACCAGTTACAAGGTTTAGGGTGCAGGTACTTCACACAGGGCCATCTAGGTTTGGATAACTTTTTTCCCCTCTCTAAATAAAATAAACACTAAAAATCTTTTAGTATTTACTTTGGTTATTTTTGTGTAATTATTTTTTTTATGAAATGTGTAAGTGTGACAAGTATGAAAAAAAGAAAAAAACAGTAGTGTATTTGTGTGATTAGATAGCTGTGGTTTAAAAAAAACTACCACAGAGCAGAAACTCTGAAACATGAATCACCCAGAGTCAACACCCAGGCCAACTGTTGTATGACCTTACATTATATATTTTTTTTGTATTTTGGTGCTTTGACAGTGTTGTTAACAGAAACTGTTGTACCAATATCCCCAAATTTTGATTCTGTTCATCTGGACGTAGCGTAACTGCAGGTTTCCCCGTTCTTATAAACAGTACATTTGTACTGTAGGGGAAACCTTCAGTCAGCTGAAACTGAAGAAGTCACGCGGACTAGTGACGAAATGTTTCTCCCACTCAAAACGCCTTGTCCAGATGAACAGAATCAAACTTTGGGGATTTACTTACCTGGATGATTGAACGTGCATCAAGATTTCATATCAATAAAGCATATTTGATGTAATAGAGAGAGAGTGTGTGTGGGTTTGAACAGGTTAATACTTAATGGCCCTGGTCATCAGTATGCCTGTCCTGTCTTGTTTTCTGCTTTTTCCCCAGGATCAAGCCTTAAAATGAGGACCTGAATTCCTCAGTCTGTATTTCCTACCGGAGGATAGGTCAGTAGTAATCAGCTCAAACCATTTTCTATTTCTTACCACACAGACACACACACAGCATTTGGAGCACTTAACTACCTTTGGTTGTTGTTGCCACTGTCTAATTAATTGGCTCCTGGAGGAGGATTTTTATTTATGTATTCACTTGCTCTCAGCTTTGGCCCTTCCTGAGTCATTCTTCCAGTCCCCTCCCCCCCCCACTCGGTTTTCCTAGCAACCAGGGCTCCAATCGCCCGGCCAGCTGCAGATTAGTTCAGCAGTGGGGGGTTTAGGTGGGTGGGAGGAGTTGTGGTGGAGAGGGGGTGGGGGGTGATGATGGAAAATGAAGAAGGAGGAGAGAGACCGAGAGGAGGAAGGAAGAAGGGGAGGGGGTGGCTCGAGGGAAGGAGGGGTGGGAAAAGTTTGAGAAGGAGAGAGAGAGAGAGGAAGAAAGGCAAACTGCTCTGATGTAAAGGAAGCATGCAAGTGGATGCTGTCTTCTGCGGGGTCAGGATTCGCAAAATGAGAAACTGCCCCAAGAGCACTTCGCCAGGGC